>JAGVSQ010012619.1:0-11529 GCA_022683975.1 Rhyacophila evoluta
ACAGCTGATGTTCCCGATTTCTTAGGTAGTTATCAGGGACATACAGACCAACATTGACAAAAGCCGCAGAGTTATACGCATAAGTCGAAGAAAATGCACCGCCAAATACATATTCCCCATCTGTTTTAAGCTACAATAAGAAAGCATGCCCAATCAAAATATAAAGTGACAATGTCGCCCGGTTGCCAAGGCTTGATTCCCAAATCTGCCGGATTTAAAAAAAATATGATATTGCAGTACTGGATGCCCATTAGGTTGAGTAATTGTCTGACAACAAATTCTCATGCATGATATCTTTCGAGATATGTCTTCACATTGATAAAAAAACATTGACAATAATTTATTTAAATATTTATTTTTTTTCAATAATATACAATACAACCCGTATTTTTGCCATTCCGGTGAAGGTCAGTACACAAATCGCTAACGTGAAATTGAAAAATAAAAAGTTATAGAAAAAGCCTTTGTCATATTATGTCGTTGTTCCTTTGGGGAGGCTATAGAAGGCTTCAAAGCCCGGTAAGATTGGTTATTTTCTATTTTTTCAGCCCCTATTCTAAGGGTGGAAATAAGAAGGAAGAAATATACGTGTCGTGGGTCCGCAATGCGTGAATTATTTATCGATGCCGAATTGATGTGTGATTTTTTTGTATACGTCAAAGAGTTGAACAATTTCCAAAAAATGGCGAAATAATACATCGAATTTACACTCCGCAAGAAACTATTTCGTTAATTAAAAACTAGAAGGTATCTTCTCGCTCAGTTTCATGCGATCTAACGAAAATGGATAGGAGCATATTAACCTACACAGTGTGAAGATATTCGCTCCGAAAGTGGAGTATACAGATCTCCGCAATGTGAAGTCATTTTCTGATAGATTATTTTTCACGATGATTGGTTCTCACACAATTGCTCAACTCAACAGGCAATGTATGCTTTACGCCTTTTAAATTTAAAATTCCTTTCTAAATATGCAAATTGCGTATGTATTGATTTCTACGAAAGATAATTTTCTAGGTTTTGAAAATTTGTAAAATCTTCCTGGCGAGTGAGAATTTTTTTTTCAACGAGGCTCGATGTTAATAGGGCATGGTTGGTTAGATTAGGAATCGTGTACACTTAAGTTCAAACCAACTGATGTCATGGGAAACTGTTCCTGGAACACTTCTGCGCCTCACGTTCGTCATGCCACGGTATACCCCCATATAACGAACGAAGCTAGTGGTGGAGGGAAAAGCAAGTGTACGATATAGAAATTAGATGGTTGTAGGGTGTAGCCCATTATAACAATGCTTAGAATTGTTGACATTATTAAATTGCAATTTGATATGTTGTGTGTTTTCAGGTGAGCAGCGGTGGTGGCGGAGGGGGCAGTGGCGGGTGTGGTGGGGGCGCCCGCCGGCAGCCCGGACATGGACGACGCCAGCAGCAAGCGGCAGGCCACCAGGGTCTTCAAGAAGAGCTCGCCGAACGGGAAGGTCAGTCATTTGCACCAACTTGCCTACTCTGTCTTAAATTTAGTAGAAACATATTTGGTTCTAAAGTTGCCATGGGATATGGTATGCCTATAATAATAAATTTATTAAAAAGTGTGTATTATCTCAATATCAGGCTTAAATTTTGTATCCAAGTCAATGAATGCCTCTTGTGCAATCTGCTATTATCATAGTTTCAATCACTTTGTTGAACATTTCAATCTATAGATTTTTAGTATAACGTTGTCTCTAATTTGTTCCATAGCTATCTATTGTGGCTTTTAAATTTTTACAACATTTTCTAACTAAACCCAAAAAAGAAGGGTTGGTTGCTTTTTTATCACTCTACTTTACTTAGTTACCGATGTGGTCATAATCATTATCTAGTTTGTCAATATCTCAATCAACCTGTTACTGAATTTTCAAAATATGGTTCTATTTTCAGATCACAGTCTACCTAGGAAAAAGAGACTTTGTGGATCACATTACACATGTTGATCCTATAGGTGAGTCAATCAATTAACATCAAACCTTTTACAAATATTACCAAAATCTAGTATATTGCTGTATATACTATAGTTGAAGTTATTGGTACCAATTCTCAATCGAGTGAGATGCTGAGTTATTATGAGCAAGCGGATTGACAAGAACATGTAAAGCTGTAAAACAAAAAAATTTTGGTGTAATCATTAATTTCATAAAAGAAATCTACAAAAAATAATTTATTGAATTGCTTTGTATTGCTAGTAATGTATCATATTTTGTGTAAGCTGTAAGATAATCGTATCTTTTATTACTCATGCACATGTTATAGATGGCGTGGTCCTGATTGATCCGGAATATGTGAAAGAGCGCAAGGTATTCGGCCATGTGCTTGCCGCATTCCGATACGGTCGAGAGGACCTGGACGTCTTGGGCCTCACTTTCCGTAAAGATCTCTACCTAGCCGCTGAGCAAATCTTCCCTGTCACTCCGGGTGGTGGGGTAGGGGCAGCAGCGGTTGGAGGGGGAGGTGTGAAGCGTCCTCTCACTCGACTTCAAGAGAGATTGGTTCGAAAACTTGGCCCATGCGCTTTTCCATTTTACTTTGAATTGCCACCTCACTGTCCCGCCAGCGTCACTCTTCAGCCTGCTCCAGGAGATACAGGGAAACCATGTGGGGTGGATTATGAATTGAAGGCTTTCGTTGCTGAATCCCAGGATGATAAACCGCACAAAAGGTTGTTAAAAGATATTTTGTTTATACACAATTTTCTAAATTATATTTTATAATACTATTTATTCTATACAAATATATAAAAAAAATATAAGACTCTTTTGAGTTTACTCTCAATTAATACTCAAGCATCCAGATTATATTTTATATTTACACTTTTATCATCACCTTTTCATACAGCTGTTTTATACAGACAACCTTATATCTTGTGCTAGTTATAATCTGAGATTTATGAATTTTATTTGCAGAAATTCCGTTCGCCTAGCAATTCGTAAGATAATGTATGCACCTAGCAAACAAGGGGAGCAGCCATCGGTGGAGGTATCCAAAGAATTTATGATGAGCCCCAATAAACTCTATCTGGAGGCGTCTCTTGATAAGGAGGTAATTGACTTGCTTTAATATGTGATATATTTCTTACAAAAAAACATTTTTCATTAGTTATTATTGAGGAGTTGATAACACCTACTTAAAATGTAAACAGTTGATGATATTATGATAAATTGTCACTTAAGAATTGGCTTATTGAATATCCACGGAGTATGATATGAAAAACGAAACGTATCTTCAACTAATTAGGTAGTTTGTACAATATTATGTACTGTAATTCTATTCTCCTATAATACACCAATCATATGACTTTAAAAAATAGTTCAGAGACCTTCATTTACCTGTATGCATTTAAATGACATTTGTTTTTCATCTCCTGAACATTTGATCGTTGCTCTATTCAACATACCAATCCTAAAGCGAAAAATTGTTAATAAAAACAATTTAAAACAAATGTTCCTGGATTGGTCTTAGAAACTAGCAGCATATGAATAATATAATTATATATTTTCTTACGGAAAACTTAGTTTTTATTCCAAAATGTCAACTTTAAATTTTTTAAATTAAAATAACATTATTACAATGAATCATGGGGTTGGTTATCTATCTAGAGCAGGTCTGGCCAACCCAAATTACATTGACGTCCTAAAAAATTCCAAGAATAATTCCATAAATATGAATAATTACAAATTTTGTTCCAATACTTCTTCTATATATATTTGGTATGGCTTTACAACGAAATTAGGATATGTAATTTTTTTCTAAGTGATTTTAAATGATTGATTTGAATTTTGAAAGCAATCGTATACAGAAAGTATTTAATCAGCATAACACTGAAAGAAACGATATTACAACTATTATAGATATGAAGGGAAACATGTATTAAACTAACAACAAAATATATTTATTTGGCAATAAAGACCTTTGTTTATTCACAAAGATCCTTTAAAAATTTTGTTAAAAATTCATTGTCCTGCTTTATCTACGAATTCTATGCACAGCGTGAAAGATGATATTATGACTACGAGTCACAAAAATTGACACTGCGGGTTGGCCAGTCCTGATCTACAGTTAGAGAAATATTTGAACTACAAAATTCTTTGTTACAATTTTACTTCCAGTTGTACCATCACGGAGAAAATATTGCAGTAAACGTGCACATCGCCAACAATAGCAACAGAACAGTGAAGAGGATTAAGGTTTCTGTGAGGCAATTTGCAGATATCTGCCTCTTTTCAACGGCTCAGTACAAATGCACAGTCGCTGAGGCCGAAAGCGAGTAAGTCCCACATTCATAGATAACCAATCATTACATTGCTAGATGGAATGACTATAGATATACGTATGTAGCCATGCTATGAATTAAATCAATCTTCAGCCGTAAACTAGAGTCCTGCATTTCAACATCAGTCATTTTCATTTGACTAAATTTATGCATTAGGGAAACCACTAACAATTTATAAATTATTAACCTCTATAATTTAAAAAATAAATGATCAACACAAAGTGATTATATATCAATTAGTCTAGTCTCTCTGTAAGAATAGCATCACTTTATGTAGGACTTCATTACTGAGTTGTAAATTATCACCATTTTTCCATAATATAATTTCTTGTGTCAAATGTAAACTCAGATTTATTTGAGTCATACTATAAAAAAACTATTTAATTCCCTTTTGCATGATTTACTCAATTGAAGAATAATTTAGTATAGGTCATGCATCAAAAGAAAAACATATACCGCGTTTGTAAATACCCTATAAATTAAATTAGATAAGTGATACTCATCTCCCTATAATAGAATCTAAATTTTACCTGATGTGATTTTCCAAAAACTTTCCAAAAAAAAAAAAAATACTCCTCAGTACTTCGAAATAATACAGTATTTTCTGCCAAGTAGCAGTGCTTTCCAATTCTTAAATAAATATTTTTGTTTATCTTGGGTTGTTTTAATTTGTTTCTTAAGTGTTTGAATTAACTAAAAACGGGAATAATTCAACCTAAAATTAATGTTCTTAGAAACGAGAGCTATAAAATTTAATTTATTCACAGCTGTGTAATATTGTATGTGATAGGGAAATAATGACGGGAGAGATTCGAAAATATAGAAATCCTCTTGCGGGTCTATTTGGGGGCTCACGGAATCGTGAAACGTGAGTACCTACTTGCTCAGAATGTTTGCCCGTCTAACCTTTACTCACCGCATCCCAATGGAATAATCTGTTACAATAAAAATAACACAAATCTGACATTTGACTGATGAATTAATTTATACCAAGAATGTGTAACAATATATAATAATTTCTATTCAAAGTTAATTTAGGTGTCTATTACATCATATAATTTATACAAGTATAATTATGATAATTTATCGCCAAGTTTACTTTCAATAAATAAATAAATATAGTTTTATACCTGGTGCTTTAAATGTCACAAAACATTATATTATCATACTGTAATAATATAATATTATAATATAACTAATATCTTTCTGTTTTGACTGCCAGACTTTTTTAATAAAACTCCCATAGATCTGGGTGTCTGCTACAAATAAGGTCATATAAAGTTTTATCTGTCAAAAACTTTTCTTTAATTGACAGGTTGACATAGGTGTCCCTATTAAATATTAAAATGGATTCTGATGACCAACAGTTCTATAAGTACTACAATACAGTTTCTTTTGCTAATTTATTTTGAAATGTAATATTTGCGTCACAACATGTTTGTTATTCTGTGTAAATATTGATGTGTCACTTATAAATGTCGCATGCGATATTTATTAGAGGTATTAAATAATAGGAAAAACTGTCAAGTCACAAAATTGCTCTTGTATAATAGAAGTTTCTTACTGAATGATCAAAGCAAATATATACAGTTTCATCTATGAAATCCATAATTATATCGGCACATTAATTTATCTACATGATGGTTATACTTTGTATAGATATGTCTTGTAATATGCGCCATAACAGTATAAATATTATATTTAAAATTTTCAATATTATTACTAAAATAATTGTCACATATTTGAAGAGTTATCTCTTACATATCGTGTCTTTCTGTATTCGGAAAATGGTCTCTGCAGACTACCCTATATTAACGAGTTTTAGAACTTATCTTCACGACTCTTCCCTTATGTTGTATCATCTTAAAGTTAACCAGTAACAAATTCCTTAAAATATAATCTCTTATTTGTTTAAATTATAAGTTTAAAAAATTACAAGTATTTCCTTTTCTTGCATTGATTCAGAAAACCTACATATTCTTTACCACTTTTTCTCTATTCAATGTGTTTTACGTGTAGCATGAGTATGAAAATTATAAACTTAATATATATTGACATCATTTTACAGGTGGATCAAAACTTCCAATATTTTACAATAAATAATATTTAAAACATTGCCTCAGATAATACCATAATCTTCAAATCAAAATTTTGCAAAGAAGGTTTTTCTGGAATAACATTTCATGTCTTACCTATTCCAAGGAAAACCTGCACATTGATATATTATCACTTGCAACACTGTTTCAGCTGATGTAGATTTTTATAATGTAATGAAATTATTAGGTGGTTTGATTAGAGACTTAAATTTACTGAACCGAATTCACAATTTTTTTTTGAATTACATGTTCGATACAGGTAAGCTTTTAAATTTTTGGACCTGGAAAGTAACCTGTATTCGATTTAAATGTTTATCATATCTTGGCAATGTTCGCTACGTAATTAATTGTTAGTTGAACACGTTACATTGAAGGTATAATAAAACAGTTTTACATATTTTTCATTATTTATCTATTTAACGTTTTGTAAAACATTTTCAATTGTTTTTTTTTTTTAATTATTCAAATTTTGAAATTTAACATATTGATGTTAAGAATGCAAATTATAATTAAATCATACTATATTATAAATTATTTTTGGTATGTTTGTATTTCTTTTATTATTTTTATCTGAATATTAATACATATATTTAAAGTAGGTATAAGTAAAATCAAATGAATTGTGACTCACATGAAATGTATTTTTCTCCGTATGAATAAAACTACTAAGAGGACAATATGGGATCATTAATTATGATGTCATGGGATATGAGCGTTATTGTGGTAATTGCAGCGTTGGGTGTCCGGTGGCTCCGGGCTTCACTCTCAGTAAAGTGTTTGCACTTCGACCGCAGCTGGCCGACAACAAGGACAAGCGAGGGCTGGCTCTGGATGGACAGCTCAAACACGAAGACACCAACCTTGCCTCCTCCACAGTGTGAGCGATACATGCACCCGACATGCCTCCTTCGCCGCCACTGCCTCTCTTTTTCTCTCACACTCTGCTATCACCTGAATGAATTGATTTTTCACCAAGTCTTCACACTGATTCAATCAAACTTTTTTTGCAAAAACATTAAAAATATGTTTTACATGAATAGCAAGACACTGAAAGTACAAATATTGTAAAAGTTCAAAGTATTTTGTATCTAAACACATGCCAGATTTTTATCAGACAAAAGTAATTCATAAAAAAAAACCTCCAACGGTATGAGGATGTCTTTCACTTGGGTTCACTTAACTCACTGATTCTCTGACAAAAAAATATGAAAAAATACCTGCATTTTGGTATATTAACTTTGGGCTGCTTCCATAATAAATAGATGCAGAATTAACATATGGTGTTCTGTTTCATTTAAAAATCATACAGTAATTTTTTTGAAACCACTTGTCCTGGCAAACATAAAAAAGTTTTTTTTGCCGTGTAACTGTAAAAGAAACTGATGTAAATTGTTTGATATCTATGAATAGTATTTGAATTAATCGTGCGAATGCAGGCTAGCCGGGTGCCCAAGAAACAGAGAGGTAGGGTGAAGAAGGCTGTGCAGTGCTGGGCGGGTCCGTGGGTAGAGGCGCACCGGTGTCGGTGTTTTGTTTCTTGTTTTGCCCTGACATCCCGTAGTGTCCTTCCGGTAGCCGGGCAGCGCTCGCATCTCTCCGAACTTGTCGCTTTTCCAGCAGTCTCTATCTCCCTTGTGTAGCTTTGCCGACAACAGATTAGGTATGACTCATCCTTAAAATAATCAACCTGCTTAAAATAGACAATATATCTTCTTATACACAAGATAAATTTCCATTTTATTTTCAAAGTAGAGTATATCTTCAGGTTTTAAAAGGTCTGTAATGCTAAAAAGCAGTACGCAAATTGCGATTGAATTTTGAAACTTTGGGTTGGTTGGAAACATCACAAACAAAAGTATTTCTGAAAGAGTTTGTCTAAAAGTCAGCATATCATACATTAAACATGAAAAATCTATTTTAGCATGATGATGCTTTTAAGTGATGAGTTTTATCGAGGCTGCCATCGGCTGAACTACACTGTAGAAACTAAAGTATTGGCTTGTTTCTTTTTTTGGTTTTGGTTTGCGTTGTTGCGTGATTGTGGTGGTGGTGACGCCGGACGGGACGTGAAGGGAGGGGTGCCCCATCGGGCCGGGCTTCACGCTCAGCAAAATATTCAGTGTCACGCCCCTGCTGGCCAACAACAAGGACAAGTGGGGGTTGGCCCTTGACGGACAGCTCAAGCACGAGGACACCAACCTCGCCTCCAGCACGCTGTAAGTCCGCCCCGCCCACTTTCACTCTTCACTCGATCCCGTGCACATCCTATCATCACTTTCCAAATATCTTTCGTGCTCGACAACGGTATGGCGAAAATTATATCAGTTTTATTGAAAAAGTAACTTCAGAGTAAGTAAATAATATATATCACTTGTTGCAGTACAGTAGACAGGTAACTTACCAATTCTGAACAAATTCTTATTTGAAGATATGTTTTATATTTTTTTGTATAATTTATGTATTTTATGTTTTTCATACAAAACGAATAGTATATGTATGTTAGCATTCATTTTGAAGAATTAAAACCATGTGCAAAACATAAATGTCGCACAAATGAAATTTAGTTAATCACATAGAATGCAAAATATAATTAGAAATTAAAATATATTAAAACATTCAGGATACCATAGTATTCTCTTGTAATATATGTTTAAAAATAAAGGTATTTTGATTATAACATACTTCATATCTATCTAATGATAAATCATCCTATCACCATTTAATGGGTACATAGCAATCACTAGTTAATCTTATTCTTAGATCACTATTAACAATATATGAACCATTAATGTTATTTACAAGATTGGTTTTCAGTGTTAATTAATTAACATTACATTATAGCCATATAGGTTTTTCAAATGTAAATATATCGCATACCCACTGAAACATTGCCATCTGTTTCGAGCTCCCATCCAAATTCTATTATATTTTATTTTATCCTGCTTTTGTATTACCAGCTTTAGATTCCCTACACTTAGTTGCACATAGTTTTTTTATTTCTTTTTTATTGTATTATCATTTCTAGATTTAAATGTAAATAGATCGTATTTATTTGGTGTAGTAGTAATAGTGTGGTATAAAATAGCATTAGTCTTTAGATTAATATTAACATAAATAGCTTTTGATGTCAAGAAAACTTCTTTTACAAAATGGGGTATTACGCATCGAAAATGCCTTATTTATAACAACAACTATGAATGATGAAAAATAATAATAGAATCATGGCTTGTGAATGAAATTTTACCATTTAATTAAATAAACTGGTCATACTGTTTTTCCATAGTAATGATCAAGTATCACAATTGCAATTTATTGCTTGACATTATGAATATTAAAAGTAAGTATTGCCCTGTAAAATTTGTCCATTTACATGTGTTACTTGACTGTCTTAATTAATTTCACCCTAAAACATCACAGAAAAATTTCTAAGTGGTCCAGAGTCATGTTCTATGATGTCAGTATAGTATTAGATGAAGTGTTAGGCTTACCTCGTGAAAGCCTCTACTTAATTGTTGATTCAATTGTGTTTTTTTGTAATTATTTGGTATGTATGTGTCTTAAGGTTGATTCCATAGACACAAAAACCCAATTTGCAATTGTGTTAATACATAGATTCTTACATGTATGTCATGTGCCGGAATTCATCTATTTTGTACATTTATACAACACGTAAGGTATTAAACACATTTTTTTTTTATAAATCCTTAGAAATGTTAACATCAAGTGTCAAATGTTGCAATTATTAAAAAATCTAATATATACTTCTTTCCACTAGTGCTGTCCAAAACTCTTTCAATAACTATTATCTTTTTTTTTATAATAAATACTGTCAATTTAAAAATCAATCCTTTTACTTTTTAACAAAATTTTGATAAATGAGCATTACCGAACAATGGATCGCCCTAATCTGTCTAACCTTAGAAAAAATAATGAATGAAAATTAAAGAATGAATAAAAGAGTTATGGGTTTTTTCAATATACAGTGTGATAAAATCAACCCATTAAAATAAAAAAAATCATAGTGCATGCCCAAATGGTTGTCGTTTTTCAACAGTAGTGAAATAATAATTAACTTATTTTTACTATTCAAACAAGGCAATATAGGTTTAATGATATATTGTAAATTATTTTTCCAAATTTAAAAATTGCGTTATTTTATTGTTTTAAATGACGCTTTTATTTTCCATAGGTCTCGCTCTCTGATCGATGGGGAATATAGGTATAAATTAATTTGGAAAATTTTCAGTAATATTGAAGCATAATATGCATTTATATAAATATGATAATTATGTTTTATTTTGTTTTCGTAACACAACAGTGAAATTGAGCTTCAGTACTGCTTGTATAATTAGTATACCAAAATTTAAGCTCTTTGTCTTGTTGATATGTAAATGAAAGTTTGAAGAAAACAGTATGATGGTCATAAAAATTTTCATTCAAACCATGAGAAGCAACACTCGATTGATGTATTCAATATAATGCCATGCATGCAAAAAGTTTACATTATATACAAACAAATCATTACTCAATTAAATATTTACCATACAAAAAAATGACAATCTTCATATAATATTTATAGAATTTTTTTCACCGGTGAAAATTTCACTATAATATAAATCGTATTCACATTTTGAAAATGAAGCAACTATATTCTTTTTGATTACTCCTATGCTATAGCAAATCTTTAGGTAAATCTCATTAAATTACAACCATCATATAAACATTTCAGTCACTCTTTCACATTTTATTTTTGTAGGATGGTTCCTTTCTGCAGAACGACTTCTAATATGTCATATATATATTATTTTTCTATTTTTACCCACATTTTCAGTAAATTAATCTCTTCATTTAGTTTTTCAACCTTCATGATACATTATGATCATAAATTATTTGGTTACGGTCAAGATTTTCATTGACAGTAGCAGAATGTTGCCGTATCATTGTTTCATTTTATAATCTCTGAAAAATTATATATTAGATACTTACGATATATTTCGGTACCAACATATTATCGATCAGAATCAAATATAATATATGTATTTTATGCATTAGATATAAAATATGAATATAGAAATAGCTAATCTATTAATGTTTTAATTTGATGTAATTTTAAGATGTACAGAAATG
>JAGVSQ010012620.1:0-11528 GCA_022683975.1 Rhyacophila evoluta
TCCATATTGCGAAGATGAAGATGATCAATCTACACAATTTGATTTTTTATTTGTATAATTTTACTATTCAACATGTACGTTGAGCACTCGCGAAATCTTTTCTAAAATATTTTTTTTAAAATAATAATATTTTTTGAATGACATTTTACCCATATACATAGAATTGTTGATCAGTATAAATAGATTTAAAAACTATTTTGTTAATACTCTATTGTGGCATAATAAATATGAAAAAAAAAATTAATAACACATCAAAACTCTATCGTGGCAGAAAGTTATTTCATGAATCAATTAATTAATTACATTGCAGTGGTAAAAGCAATTATTATAAAATTACAAAATATAACATAAATCTATGTAAATAAAAATGTCTGTTTGTTCAAAATCTTAAGTCTCCGAGAGTTCTTCAGCGATTGCTATTAAACTTTGACAAAACGTTTCATTAGAACACGCGCGTGTTTTTATATACCTAATAGCATATAGGTATCACACCTGTGACAGGTATAAACGTTGGTTTTTATTTAATTGGCGCTATTATTTTTAGCCAGACTGAGCCACAGCAACGCTGCAACAGCTGTACCCGCTGGTAACAAATAAAAAATCAACTACTTTCTTTATTAAATTTTTGCAAACAACAGGTAGATAGATAACGACAGCAGTTTATTTTTATTTGATTTATTCAAATTATAATAACACGTTTGTCAATTATTATATTAAAAACATATTGTATAGAAATGTATGTTTATGAAAACAAATAATATAAAATGCATTGTAAAGAAAATAAACACTACGACATTTCATGAGTTACGACTATTGATTTAGATAGTTTTTTTTCACAGTATTTATTTTCTATCTTTCTTTTATTTTGATTCAAAAATATTGGACTTAACTGATGTATATACATTTTCAATTGAGATTTATCAGTGTATGATTGATACGAAATAGATCTGCTGCACACAATAGCGGATATCTATTGAATTCTGCATGCCGAAGAGTTAACAATGCTTTTTGAAAAAGCTGATCTGGCGAGTATCCAATGATAAAAATTTAAACCTTAAAAGTTTACTCGAATTGTTATCTCACAACTCCCAGTTGGTTGAGAATTATTACGATTCATAAATCCTCTCCATTTTCAATTTATTAAGCTGACAAACTAAATTGTGGTTGTATTAATATTACTCCTACAGCTTAAATAAATATTAAAACGTTTCACAGGATTTGTTTTATTACGTTACAAAAGCACCTTATACTTTTTGTAAAGATTTTCACGAATACTAAATTTTACACGAAAATAATACATATTTTTTTATCTCATTTTTCCTTACAACATATTCCCTACAAATACGGTTAGTTACAATCAAAGTTTATAACTGCGCAATATTTATCTTATTCCATAATAGTTTTATCTTTTTTATCACAAAATCTTGAAATGGTAACAGTATTTTTACAGCGTTAATTTTTATCCGTTTTTGTAATAACGTTAACAGCTAGACTTGAAAAAAAAATCTATCTTAGAAATGTAATTGAAAGTGATATTTTTGACACTTTTTAGTGGTGTAGCATCTAACAGTACTAATTAGACAAATTAAAACCTCTAAAAAAGAATTTTAAGTTTATGATGTGTCTTGAATCTAGTAAAATATTATTGTTTAATTAAAAAAAAATAAAAACATTATTTTTATTATTAATACTTTTAGACGTGGTAATTACAGGATACAAATCACATCATCTGAGAGTAGCTCATATATAAGCGAACTGGCCGTTACTAGAATCGATATTTTTTGACGTTTAAAAAAATCGTAGGATTTGACAACAATAAGTTTCAACTATAGTAAAAACTATGCTAAAGAAGTAAATGCCACATTGACTTTTGCAGATGTAGTCTCGTTACATTGGAATTAGCTTAAGTTTTGGATGGTGAAAGGAAATCTGGATAATGGATGTATATATTGTATATTATATAAAATCATACCCTACAAGATTTTTTGTAAATTTATAACACAAGTTTTTCTATAGTTGTTTGGTAAAACATGAAAAAATCTCAATAAAATTTTAAATGGAAAATTATTGAATACACAATAACATAAATAAATGTAGATTTGGTGCTCAATTTTCTAAAAGTAAACGTAAACCATAAACCTTCATTTGAATAGTTCCTACGCATTTAAAGCAGTTAAGTAGATTCTATGAACGCTTTTGTAAGATTCATTGAAATTCCCGCGAAGCTTTCAATGGAAAAGAATATCAGAAAATACGTATTTATTATCCCCGCAGGACTATTTCATACTTTGCGATGTAATATTTCGATATTTCTGTAACATTTCAGTATTTTCATAGGGATAAGCTTTTCTTCTTCGAAATGTCATTAGAGCAATCCATGCGGAACATTTATATACTGAAACGGCTGAAGGATCAGTTGTTCTATATCGTTAATAGCTATTTCTTTATATTTTACTATCGTTATGGTAAGCCTATTAAAAGGATTCCTAATAAACGGAGATAACGTTATTTTCTTTCATGACTAGAGCAGACATCTGTTTTCTTAATTTTTTTTTCAAAGAAATCTCTTCTTTAATAAAAATGTAAAGTCGACTTATAGTATTAATAAATACATTTTTTAAAAACATCTATCATTTCAATTTACCACGTATTTTTTGTACCTAAACAATATTTATTCATTATATTGACATGTTAGACTATCTGATAGACTTCAAAATGTTTAAATATTCAAATGGACTATAATTTCGTTATTGCTGTAAAATATTTAAAAAAATATATCTACACTTTATATAGGTAATCAAGAACATTGGTATATTGAATTGAAACTAGTTTTATAGTTTTCATTTAATCTAAGCTGGATTTGTTATATATATTTATAGCCTGTTACTATCTCAAAATATTTTTTTAAGCCATGTTCCCTCTGAATATGAACCACATGGATCCTCTCTGTATCTCAAAGGATCTCTGTAATATAAAGACACATGTAGCCAGATTATTTTTTACGAAAACTGTTTGTCAGAAAATTTAACAACCCAATGAGTATCCAATTATGCACTTTCATGTTTTTTTTATCCGGCAGATGTAGCATTCGGTTCCTCGTTCCCCAGATTTAAGGCATGCACGCTAATCTCTACCTACCGAGGAGACAAAAAACTAAAAATAATTGCTTTACTATTATGAATATTAGTGAACCGTAAATATTTTCGGCATATATTCTAGTATAATAAAAAAACCTTCACAATTGTAATCATAATATTCGACGAACGACTTTCAAATACCTTGAATAGCCTGCAGTAAAGCGTACGTGACTCTTTTGCAATTATTTTTACACCACGTTAAAAAAAATCAGTTTTTAACAAAAACCTGAAAAGTTCAGTCATTTGATATGGCAATATGCCTGAAGGGTGCGGTTGGTATCGTGATATTTGCCACTAGAATGTTCAAAAGGGTAAAATTTTAATAGTAAACTACCACAAATATTCAACGGGATAGAACAATAGAAATGTGTAATAAACCGTCATACATAGTATTAATAAATTTAATATAAAACTATAAAATTTAAAAAACATTTATATTTCTACATTTATATAGTTGACTTAATTTATTATTAGTTCACATATATTCTTAAAAGTAAAAATGCTCGATATATTTTATATGCACTGACATTTAATATTTTAAATATGAAGTTCCATCTTCATGTGACATATTTAATGTGTTTATTGTTTTGTTATTCATAGTATCTTAAAGGCGCATTGAATAAGACAATATGACCATTACATCTGAATAAATAAGGTTTCAACCGTCAAAAAAATATTGTACAAAACATTTTTATATATTATGCTTCGGACTGTTACATGTCCACTTGATAAAAAGAATATTATACAAAAGAACATTTATTTTAATAATTTAACCAATTATAGAACCCTTGTATAACGTTACATACATCATTTTACCATACTAATTTTAAAACATATGGATCTCTAAATTGTATTGATTTTATTGGACGTTTTTTATTCGTAAATGTACTATTCATTGTATGGTTAGGCAATTTCTATTCTTAAAATATATTGTCTTCGGAGATTTCACTACTTGTTATGCTATGGAGGTAAATAAACAATGCATCCAGTATGTGTATATACTTTATTTACCTCATGCAATTTTCATAAGGTTTGAGAAATTTTTCTCAAACTCTTATTACCTATAATTTTTCATAAAAACAAAATTGTAATACAACATAAATAATATATTACAAATGGCTATAGAACGTTCCATTGATTTTTATGATTAAATAATAACACCATTTAATCCAAGTGATGAATTTATTTAATATTTTTACTATATAAATTTATTATGAGTCTATACGTAATCTGTATAAATCAGGATTTTTAAATCTTCTTTTATTAATTCAAAGTGTCTTAACTTATCAAGTAAAATCTATGCCAAATTAAATTTTCGAAAATATTTTATTATCAAACTTATGTTATTAATTCCATTAAAATATTTCTCTCAGCGATATCTTAGTAAAGTACTTAAATTTAATTTAAACGATTAAACAATGACAGAATATTTTCTCTCCTGATTAAATTGAAATTAAAATAAAATATGTCCATTTTAACGTTTAAGCTTAGTTTGCGTTTTGGAATATATTTAAATATTTTCACAGATTTATAAATACAATGAACAAATTTGGAAGACATTGTAATATTTCTTTATTTAAACGATATATTAATTAATATATTTTTTGTAGGATAAAATAATACTGCTTTGTATTGAAAGATGAAATGAATACAATAAATTATATTTAGCATGACTGCACGGATTGGGGTGAGATTTTTTAAGGGATAAAAACATTTATTTTGCTAAAAAATAAGCCACGTTTTCCTCATTAATAATAATCGTTTTACAGTGTAAAAAACAAGCATTTTTATTAGACATAATTCTAAGATATAATATATATTTTCTCATCCGTTATTTTTGTTTTTTTTTTTAGCCAAATTAAATATGATGATAAATGATTTTTATATCTGAAAATTGGTAAAAGAAAATGTTGCTTATTATTTTGTAGAATATTTTTATCCGGCAAAAAAAACAGTATAACTATTTTCTAAGGACGCATTCACTATGTAATTTTGATTCGCGAGCACAGAATACAATGTACATTTTTTAAATCCACTTGTGTCGTTTTGTCACAAAGTTACACCAAGCAAGTTTTTGACTACGTCACTTGGTAACCAAATTACAATTTTGTTTCCAACTTAACCGTGGCGTCACAACATATGGATGAACTTGTGACTGTTTTACTTAAAGAGGTTAGTATGCAAAAACACAACATACACAGAATAATAATTGGGTCTTATACGTCTTCCATGTAAGTTGATAGCATACATTTTGGGTCTTAAACATTTAAAATTATCATACAAAATCTGATAAATTGTCATAAAATAATGTAGAAATCTTTTTGACAAGTGTAAATCATTTTTATACTGAATACTTAAATGACTGGGTCACCATTTATTAATTTGACATTTTCAAATACTGCATTGTTGTTAGAGACTGCCGTACAATAGGCAAGGAAAACTTAACCAGTTGGATGTATCAACGAGGTTGAGGTTAAAGATAAGCAGTGAACGTGAATTTTTACGACAAACTTATTGGGTATATTTTTACCGAACAGAAATAATTTTTAGCATCACCCATCGCGTAATACTTTGAATCTTAGTATATTTCAACCGAAAAAATAGTGTTCCAGGAGATGACGAATTACGACTGCGTCAAACTATCAACAATTTTTTATGAACAACTAGCTGATAGTATTACTATACTATACTAATACAACATATCTTTGTTTCAATATTTTCATCGAGTTTTCCTTTATAAAGAATTATTTCCAATTAGAAATTGACTTCCGCGCTGAACCCAAAGGAGATTAGTAGATGGTATCCAGAAGGTTGTAGAAAAGTATAGCCTAATGAAAAGAGATAGAGAGAGCTTTAGGCAGAGATAATAAACTGTTGAATATGCAGTTGACCATCAGCCTGTAAAGACCACATCATCAGATAAATGACTATAATTTTGATTTAATAAAGTAATAATAATGATTTTTAATAAAAGTTATAAAATAAGTAATCTCTTTATTATCTATTCTTTATCTTAGACTTGCTAAAACAGTACCTTTAAAATAATTCTGAAAAATGTGGTATTCATAATTTATAATATAAATTTAAAAACATTACATGATTAAGCTAGGATGATGATGTTTGTTAAAATAAATTCCAAATGGGCTTTCACCGTCTAAAACTAATAATAGACGTAAAACTTTATAACGTAAGATCCATCCCTTAACCGGAATAATCTCCGCCCTATTATTCAATATTAATATTCAAATAATTTATATTCTCGCCTATTACCGTCGCCCATATTTACTTGAAAACAACTTTGCTTTCAATGTGTTAACGTCAAAATTAATACGTGGATATTTGGTATGTAAACCGTGTAAAATATCATTTCGCATACGTTTCGATATATTATTTCATCTTCATTGAAATAGACTAAACTTAAAGCTGCTTCCTTCGCAAGTAAATTTTATGATATATTAATACCTGTCAATAAAATTATCTACCCTATTTTAGCTTTACTACAGCAAAATATTACATCTAGAAATCTTAATTTAAACCGTTTTTAGCTTGAAGGTTTTTTTAAATATCATTTTCGAATATAGTATAAAAAAAAATCTCCCCGATAGCATAGAGCTATGGTCTCTAAAATTGGGTACGCATATCTTAGGGGGGAACCCGAAGTGATACTAGGGCCCCATGGGGGTTCAGCAAAGAAATAGACTCACAATAATTTGTGAGTATATGATAGTGTATCTGATACAAGATACATACAATTAAATAAATTAATAGAATACAGTTTATAAATTTTTTATCTTAAAGGTACGAAATCAAAAAAAAATTGAGATTTCTGGTGTAGAGTAAAGCGTACGCGTCTTGAACCCGATAAATGCGGGCTTGATTCTCACATCTGCTGAAATTTTAATAATCTGAAAATTCAAGACTGGATGCCTATTGAGTAGAAGAGTTATCTGATGATCGAATCTCGTGAAAAATAATCTGTCAAGACATGTCGTCAAATTGGAGAGATTCATATATCCCACTTTTCAAGTGGATATCCACGCCGTGTGTAAATATATATGCCCCACTTCAAGGGCGGATATAGTAAAAAATATATATATTTGTACAGTTAGCTTATCGTTCAATTCATTAGATATATTTTTTTTTCTTTAGTAATGATTTTAACCCTCAACCACTGGCAATAAATAACGCACACATACCTACCAGCTGGGAGAAAAATATTTTAATATTATCACAAATAATTTGATGTATTTAATAAAAACATTAGTATTGTTATTTTGTATCTGAATCAAGTATTTTTAGTAATACAAATTTGTTGTTGTGCATCTCAATAACCCACGTTCTATCCTACATGATAAAACATATCGATATGTTATTATTTTTATTGTTATTATTATAGTTGTCAACTCAGACTGATTTTATTGCTTTTTAGACGATATATCAAATATATATTTACTTTTTCGAAATTGAATGTTGATTTGATTGAATGTTGGAGAGCTGGTGAAAAAGACCTACAAAACTCGGAATGCCACAGGATTTTTCGTAACAGGAATAATATAAATACACGTCGTGGATAAGGCTACGTTATATAGATCACACTCATATTATATACCTATACATTCCAGACGAACAAAAACCATGAAGAATTTATATAAGAAATATTTCCACATATTTTATATAATATATAAATTCACGTTGCACGTTGTAAATTATCGATTCAACATATTATACACAAAATGCTTCCCATATCAGAAATTTAGACACAAATAAAATGATTTAGTTTTATAGTATAATAACACTAAAAACCGCATGGAATTTGGATATTTCAGTATAAATAGTTATTCAATACTGAGCGCTTAGCAACCCGGAGAATGCGGGCTTGATTCCCTATCTGTCCGATTTTAATCTACAATATATGGTCCACGTCGGGAGCGGGGAAGTTTTTCCTACACAACATCCTATGTAAAATCTCTTCAAACGTGTTGTATTGTATATTAACAATAATACTTTCCCATTTTTTTTTTACTAATCAAATCAATTTTCAAATATTGTATTGTAATATATTATAGTGTATTTCACTGTATTTGTGAATGCCTCGCATCAAGGGAATAGGGGTTTAATCTTCACAACTGCAGGATTCAAAAATCCGAAAAAACAGAACTGGATGCCCATATAAGATACAATTGAACAATTTTCTGACAATTAGTTCTAGTTGAAAATAATCTATCAAGACTCTACTTTTGAAGTAGACCTCTTCATACTATGTAGATCCATACGCTCTACTTTCAGGACGAATATGGAATAAATGTTCTTTTACTTGAATTAATAAAGCGTTAAATGATATAGAAACGCAGTATTTATTATTAACTTACAGAAACAAAAAAAGACCGAAAATAAAATTATACATATGTTATAATGCAAAAAAGCACTATTACTTACATTATATGGTATTGTAAAAAGGTTCCTTCTGAGTGATTCGAATAAAACATTAATTATATTATACTTTGTTTTAGTTTTTACTTTTTATTTATAGCCTATAAAAAGTGCATCATATAAATTAACGTCAAGTGTTTTTGATTTATAGGTCAAGTCGTCGACTTTATTGGTTACAAAATTTCCCAGCGCGTTCGTTTAAATTATTGTCTTTGAGGTCTGACAGCGCTCCAGTTTGCATCAATTATTCATGATGGAGTGGTTCCAGATCCTCCGCGAGTCTTCATTATTCAAAGGCAACGACACAAGTTCGTGTCATGGCTTCGATCGAAAACAAAACGAGGCGCTCAACTCTATGGTTTCGTTAAACATGAATAAATACCAATTTATGTGCCGGGAAAATACGTCTAAATAGGGCCGCTATCAGAAATTGATCGAAAATTTCAATTTAAAGATAACATAATATGCTATGCTTTATATTAGAGTATTCAGTTAATATTTTATATTTATATCAAATTTATAGAAAAATTGTTCTATGTCAGGAGGGTCATATCAAGAAATAAATATCAATTTTCGATATCTAATAAATACGAATAAATATTTGCCCAAAGGTTGAAAATATAATTTCAAATAAATAATATTATATACTTTCCAAATTTTGTTAGTAATTATATTCATTTTGATCATTGGTTTGGTTGGGTATTCATAAAGAAGATATTTTTTTACTCTGCTTACTAAACATATGTTTAATCATGTATACTTTAAAGTGAAGCATATGGATTTCACTAATATGAAAATGTCCATTTGTAAATAAGAGCGTATGTATATTTTATTCACACTTTCAAGACTTTTCGATAGTTTTTAAGAGATTTTTATAAATTAAATTTAGTTAAAATTTGCTAACAATTTTCCAGCAAAATTCTAAGATGCTTAAGACCAAGCCTAGACAATTTTTCTAATATCTCCTTCCTCCTCAAATCTCTTAATACTACCTGGTATAATAACGGGTACCTTCTTGGTATTATTCTATCTGAATATTGAATTAATGATTATTTCACAGATTATTATAGCACCAAAGTTAAATACAGAAATAATGTGGCACGTGTACCATTTATCAAACCTAAAACATGCTGTGTGATTATATATTTATACTTACTTTAATTTAAGGATTAAAAATGAAATCCATAACAATACAAATTAATATTTTTCTCTATGATGCGAAACCATTAAAATTCTCTATGATTAAAAATACCATAGAATATCTGATAAATAATTGAGATATAGTTGCATAAAATACATTCATGAATGCCACAAATATATTGTTTTTTCAATATAACTATTTTGTTGTATATACCATAGTCGCTACAAAAGTGGAGCATATTAATCTACGCGGCGTGAGAATACCCACTGTAAATGTGGACTATGTGGATTTCCGCTTTGTTTAGAAAGATTTTAGTGTAATTTAAAATTTGAAAGCTGATTCCACACTATAAAAAATTAATAACACAAGCATAACGGGAAAAAGTATACGACAGTAAATAATTTTTAACCATTAATAGATGTTCATTTAGTGATTTAGAAAAGGGGTGCTATTGGTACTAGTCAACTTTTGAAGAAGCTAGAGAAGCATACAGTTGAAGAACACAAATTAGAGTCTATTTTCTAAATAGTCTTATATGTTTATCCAGCAAAATTCTTTAATATGATATTATTCAGTTACACTTCGTTTACAACAAGAAAAGTGCTGACTTTCATGAAACACATCTATAAGCATAATGAGTTTTTAATACCAGCCAGCGCTTACTCTAATAAATCACCGAGATTTAACGAATTTCAGCAAATCATTATTTATAATCAAATGTTAATACGATGTTTGAGATGTTTGTTGTGTTACTTGATGATTAAGGATCACTGTGTATTCTACGTCATCGTTTTGAGAAGTTTCCGGTTTTATTGATGCATTAGCTTTACCTAACCACCATATTAAACCAAGTATCCCATAAGTTATAATGTTGCAATATTTATAAGCTGTTTTTTGCGATTATTAAATAAAAAATAAAGATATGTTTAACACATATCTACGACGATTTATTTATTAAGATCTCAGTTTTTTTTTTTTTTAATTTTGAATAAAATTTGTCTCCATTATAAAAACTTTGCACAGTTCTGAAATGACAAAATACATAATATATAAATGTCAAATAAGATGTTTTATTACATTTGAATTAGTGCAATGTCTTTAATATATTACATGTTTTATAGGGCCCCTTTTCTTTAATAACCTGCCAATATATGATTCATTAAAACGTATGAAAGCTGTGACATTTGATGCCGTGGAGATAAAAAAAGTGTCTTCATGTACTATTAATTATGCCTATTTTCCTTAGCTTAGCTTCATTCTATCATTATTTGTGAAAATTTCAGCATAAATCTTGTTAAAAACATTCAATTAGTTCAAAAAGTTTGATTTTTTTTAATCTGTTCGTAATGGTTGTTGGTAAAAATTGATAAAATCGTCCGTCGTCAACATCGCAAGTTCAAGCCTAGTAATACCATTAAAATAATAAGACACACGTACCTATTGAGTTGATTGACTACGCAGCCAATAGTATTTATATAAAATATGATATTTCAAAAAGAAATATAATGTAATAAAGAATATCACACAATAAAAAAATGCATTCTGTCCAAAAGCTCACAAAACTTGCCATGTAACAAAATTGAAATTTACAGATGAATGAAAGAACTGCATTTATTTATTACATGTTGTAACATTACAAATGACAAGTTTAATACTTTAACAACACGATATATAATACATATATTTATGACGAAAAAACCAAAAACATATTAAAATATAAAAAAAAGAAAGAATTACAACAAATATATCTATGCAGAAGGAAAAAAGTGTCTACCAAGTAATTTAGACAGATCCTATTCTGATAATGTATATAATAGCAT
>JAGVSQ010012621.1:0-11527 GCA_022683975.1 Rhyacophila evoluta
TATCATTAGTGAAACTAATAACTATCATTAGTGATATTAAATCCCTAATATAATGTAATTAACTAGCAAAAAAAAAAAAAAATCGTTAATCTATTGGGTTCAACCTATTTAATTATAATGAATATAATTAGAAAATATAAAAATACTTAATCAATTACAAAATAACCTGTTAAACATACGTTTACTAATCCACTAACTAGATATTTTTAGATATATAGATACATTAACACTCTGGAGATCTGTATATCATACTTTTAGAGCCTATGTGGCATAATATATTTTTTATACAGTACTACATATTTGAATGTGGCTAAATTAAAATTATAAGATAAAATGTAATTTTTATACACTTATAATTGTTTGTGTCTCTATCTCTTATTCGATAATCAGAATGCATACACACTCTATCAAAAGGATATACTTAAGCCTAATTTGTGTCTAAATTTAGCTTTTATGTTTTAAAAAATGCTTTGTAAAATTTGCGACCAGGAAAAGTTACTTTCACCTAATCAATTTGATATTAAATAATTTATTAAATTAATATCATTCTGAGTAATTAAAACACCAGTTTTAGTCTTCGTGCAATTCAAAGTTTTGCATATGCAATGTTTTGACATTGGCTCAAAATCATTCAGTAAACGTTTTTTTTGCTCTTTGCTCCTCCTGTAAAATTTCTTACATTTGTTACGTCTTTTTGTATTTAAAGTTAATAAAAATCATTTTTATATTTATTATGATATGATATATTTTGATTGAATTGATCTTAGTTTTTATACATTCATTACTTATAGTAACTTGTTATGCTCAAATAAATGATTGAATACAAAGCACTAGAAAGCTTTCTTATAACCTGTAAGATCTAGCTTTTTAGGCTATGATTCAATTTTTGTTATTCAATAATATTTCAACGCAGAATATAAATTAGGTTCAGGTAAAACACAAGAAAATGAAATTGTGGTCAGAATGAAAAGCTCTTTCACAAGAAGGAAAAAATGGGAGCTTTTCAATTGTCCGTAGACGCGTAAAACTAGATTGGATTTCATATATTTTTTTAATTTTCTAAAGCTCAAAAATGTTTTATTTTAATTCTAATGTCTTTCAATATAATCATTATATTTAAAGGAGTTATATGAGAATTGGATACCAATGTCTGCTTTGAATATTGACTGGTTGATTTCAAACAAACTTAGAAATAAGAAAAAAAGCGAATCGCCTTCTCTCGTTAAAAATTGCGTGTCGGTGTTCAAAGCTGTTGGGGCACGTGTTGTGGATGACTCAAAATATGAATTGCCTAAATCATATTTGATCTTTTTTGATTGGTAAAGACCGTTCATTTTTATCTGAATGATGTATTTAGACGAGTTAGGAATACTAAGATGACTTGGGAGAACACAAATTGACCAGCGGATAATAGGGAATCCTATAGGTGAACCTCTTGGCCATGCTCCACATATGGAGCGGATCTATAGAGAAATAGGGTCAGTAAGATTTGGCAGAATGACAGTTAGTTTTTTTATAGAGAAATTTCAAGACCATACATTTATCAAATTGGGCATGTTAAACAGAAAATAAAATAATGAACTATTCATCAAAAGAGATTAAATTTTCTATTAAATATACATGTAAGTAACTTTTTTTATAATTACGTGTATTTTTTTAATTTATTTAATACGATTTGATATGTATGGTGTTTAAAAATAAATTTTATCTATAATTGTCTTCCCGGTAGTGTAGTTGGTAGCATGGGTGCCTAGCAATCCGGGGAATGCGGACTTGATTCAACATCTATATGATTTTCGAAATCCAAAAATGCAGGCCGAAATGTCAGTATATGTCTGACAAACAATTATCCTAAAAAATAATCTGCCAAGACGTCTTCACATCGCAAAAATCCATATCCTCCACTTTCGGAGTAGATATCTTCACATTATCTACGTGTTACACTTTGGAGACAAACATGGTATAAAAATGATATTAATTTGATAAGATACTTCAGGAAAATCAGTTAAATTGATGGGGTGGAAGCCATTTTTCATGATTGAAATTTCATGGGTTATCCTTTTTTCAAACTTAAAAGCTTAATTTAGAAACTAATTGGATATTTTCAGCTTATATTCTTTTGACATAATGTGTATTAAGCTGTATACATTGCGATTATGAATAAAAGCTATTTTTAAATAACTAAGGGTTGCATCCTTCGATGTGTAACTTTGACAAGGTTTCATGACAACTGCACACATGACAACTGCATCCATGACAAGTGCTCATATCACATCTGCGCACACATTGAAGTGCTTGCACTAACACAGAAATCAATATTAAAACATTGTATACTTAATTTACGTAATTATAGTATAGGTAGGTATCATTGAAATAAAAATCTACCTATACTATAAATACGTAAATTGAATATACAATGTCTAAATATTAATTTCTGTGTTAGTGCAAGCACTTCAATGTGTGGGCAGATGTCATGTGAGTACTTGTCATGTGTGCAGTTGTCATGGAACCCAAAGTAATACGAAGTAATACTAGTTAAATAATGTATAAATAATATAACTAATATGCATCTATTCTATATTTATACATTCATATTGTTCTAGAATCTAAATAATACAATGGTTATACTTCCAATGTTACCGGGTTATTTTTTGTATACTTAATACAATGTTTTAATATTAATTTGTGTTAGTGTGAGCACTTTAATGTGTGCGCAGATATCATGTGAGCACTTGTCATGTGTGCAGTTGTCTGGTTACCCTTTGACAAAAATCAAAAATTAATAGAACATTATTACATCAAGTAATTTATTATCGTCTTTGCTTTTGAATATAGTAAACTTATTCTACTTTCGGGAGAAACATTCAAAATATTAAGGGTAGAAGAGGCTTAATCTTTTTCTCGCGACAATATCATAGTGGGGTAGGATTTTTAGAGTCGGGAAAAAAGAAATAAACGAAAAGTCTGTGCACATTGGCCGAAATTACGATAAGACGCTGAAACCTCTTGACTTACTTATTATTATATTTTTCGGTTTCGCTTTTACATCGCATTGGCGTGTAATACCAAGAAATAAAATTAAATACATTTTCTTCAGTTAAATAGTGAATATAATTTCTCCCAAAGTGGCGCATATGGATCTACACTGTGTCTATTCCTGCATGTCTTTATTTTTAAAATCCGCTAGGCCCTCACGCTAGCAACTAAGCTACGGGGAAGATTAGACTACATGGGAGTATAATTGGGTTATGTAAACCTGAAAAGATTTTTCTGAATGTCTTTTGAAAAATCTTTCTGTTTTTTGTTATGTATCATGTATATTATATTAGTACCCAAAGTAACATAACTGAGCATGATCAAGTTACTAGGAATTTGAAGATTTAAGCAAAACATCAGTATGCATTCGATTATATGTTTATCCATTCATTGTTTTTATTGTAAATTTAAACAAGAATACGCTTTCAGTAAGTGAGCGAAAATCAAATAACGTTTTAGATATTTGAAATTGTTTTTAGTTGTTCGTATTATATTGTCAACATATCGAATATCGAAAGGAAAAAGGACATTTCCTTAAATTAAAAAAAAGCTTTTATTCGATAATCAGAATCTATGGAACTTAATACACGTTCTACCAAAAGGATTTAATTGCAAATACAGTTGTAACAGTAAGCAAGCAAACGCAGTTGGAGATTGGAGAAAAAATTAAATGACATCTTTTGGAAGTCTATTTAAAAAAAACTCAAAGCACGTCACTGCATAAAGCTTCGAGACTATAGTCTGAAAGCCTCTTCGCAGCCTCCCAGTACTGGGATAGTCGACATTTACTTACCGAGAGTGTAATAAAATTTGCATTATTTATATGTCATCCAACTTTGTCAGTTATTTGCTCATCTGGAGGCCAGATTGTCTGCCGCGAAAGTTTTTTGGCATTTCAGCCAAAATGTCGCATTTCTGCTTTATGTGTTTATTCGCTTTCAACATGAAAATCGCCAAAGGCAATTATTATGGCCTTATAAAAAATAGGTTTATTGATTAAGCTCAGATACTTGCGAAAAAACATTTCCATGTCTAAAACATCAAAAACTATTTAAAATGTTATTTCACATCATCTATGACTCAGTTTTTTACCTTGTAAGTAAATCATTTGATCTCAATGCTTATAAATATTGGAGTATCGAATCATTTTTAATATTATCACAGTTACTTTTCCACAATTTTCAAGGATATTTTGCACTTTAATAATGACAAAGCCAATGCTCGCTTGTGTAACTGTTATTAGACTTGAGAGTTGTTAGCTTGAATTTGGAAGTTCGTGAATATATTTAATCTTACGGTTACTGTAATGTATTTCAATTATTTTATATCGACATATTATTATATTTGAAAAGCGTGGGTTAAAAATGGCAAATGTCACAATATGAGTATTTTTCAGGAGAGCATTTCAAATGAATACCTTGATCCTATTGAGGTTTTTGTTAATCTATGCTAATAATTAATTTAATTCCTAATGATGCTAAATTATAAATTATAACTTATATGTATTAAATAGGTTTGGCAAAGTAATTTATTATGGATATATAAGTAATATTAATTAGAAAAGTCAGTGTAGCATTTGCCGTTTTTCCAAAAGAAAATTTTTCAAGAAAAATTGAATAAAAATAACGCTATATTCATAACAGTTTATACAACAGATCTATGCTGATTACGATTTAGGGTGTTAATTTTTATTTGGGGAAATGCATAATTGCGCTGGAGAAGAAGTTGCTAAAATAAGTACTTTGCAGTGGCAGATTAAAGTGACCATGGGTATGCCTGGAAGTGAAATAACAGATAAAATTGTTACCTTAAAAATGAGAATGAAAGTGAAGATAGCGATAAAGAAGAAATAACAAGCACAAAAACAAATTTATCAGTGATACGAAAGCGTCTTGACGACTTAATAATATGTATCGACTATTCATCAGATTATGAATATCAACTTTAGATATTTTTATACATGTAAATAACATTTTCGTAATTTTAAAAAGTTGATTAAAAAGCTCTGTAGAATTCAAAGGTGCAAAAAAATTGATTCGTTTCTTGATACTTCACTGACATTTTATTGTGCTATTTATTTTTTAAATAAACTCGTAAAACTTTATGTTTATAAAACAAACTTTTGACTTTACTTGACATCTCCTCTCACTCGTATAAGTTCGCTATATCGAAGTTCTACTGTATTTATTGTTTAGCATTCAAACGAGTAAGTCTAGTACAATACATGAGACAGATCAGTCCGTTTAATTGGACAACTATATTGATTGTCGTCCGTAACGAAGTTAAATTAACCAAATTGGATCAAAATACATTTTATAGAACGGTGTAAGTCTACAAGTTACATAAGAACGTCGTAAAATTGTTATCTATAGCCTTGACTTTGAGATAAGTAACTTCTGCGAGCACTCTATGGACAGGGCCGGTTTCATGCTTACTGGTGCCTTGGGCAATTTTGGCGTCCCTTTTAAGTACAAATTAAAAATATAGAAACGAGTTTATTATTTAAAAATGCATCGTATAGTAATGAGAGTTACAATAATGAACTCTGTGTTAATTTCCATTGCACATTTAGAAGCCGAACACCTTTACGTGTAGTTTATTATTTTAAGCCAGCTGAAACCTTACAAAAGGTTTATTTTGGCCAAATAGTTGATAAAACTGAACAGAAAAAAATGAATTACATAATTCACATAATTAGTACGTAAATAATTTGCATTAACATTTAAATCTTGAGTTCACATTTGTTTAAAAATGTAGAAAAAACCTGCATACCTGAAGCAATATTTGGAGACTGTTACAAAACTTTCATGGAAAAATGCAGTTGAAACTCAAGTCTGAATAAACTTTTTAAGCCCAATCTTTGAGCCTTTGAGTGACTCTTTTTACATATGAGGGGTATATTTTCAAAGTGAATTAACTCCACTATGCCAAAATTTAAAAAAAAAGAATTTGGACAAATACATTTTGTATAGAATAATCATGTAGCATATAAATAAATTGAAGGAGAAAAATCAATTTCAAAAATATTGAAAATAAAAACCAACATTGAAAAAGTGGTTATTTATACAACAAATACATAGTCAAATACTTTCCTTTAATCATAAATAAGTAAATTTTGGAAATATACCTCTCATAAATACATCAATTTGGGTTTCTCAATCTTAAAATATCGAATTGATATAATGTTTTATTTATTGTTTTCAATTCTAAATTATTTAAAACTGATAAATTCCATGTGCGAGATCACCGCTAGCGATCCTGGTTTCGCCTTTCGGTATCTTCATGCTATATTATATGTGAGCAGTGAGCAAACGTATAACATGCTACTTTGCTAACAGTGATCTCACATATGGAAGTTTACCAGTTTTAAATAATTCAGAATTTAAAATCAATTTTCAACAAGCACCATGATTCAACAATATGAATTATTGTTGTGACTTTTTCTTTTTTTTTGAAGACCTTTGATGGCGCCCAGGACAACTGCCCGTGTTGCCGGTGCCTGAAGCCGGCTCTGTATATGTAGGATATTGTAGATTACGTATTGTATATCGCTGTTGCTTTAAAATATAAACTGTTTACAATATCGCCTTGCAAGAACACAATCTTTATTTCGTTTAACTACATTATTTTTTTTCACTCTACCATCAACAATTCTTAACCAGTCTACGGTGTTCATAAAACTTTATAATTTTCTCCATTGCATATATGGATTATATATAATTTCATTGATAATGCATGCGTCTATATAAATAAAATATTTCATTAATTTACACAGCATTATCCATAACTCATTGTACATATTTATTTTTGTTCATTGAGTAATTTAAACACTTAATGGTATTTTTTTTATATACCATTTTCGCTCTCAAAGTGGCGCATATGGATCTATACACAGTAGGAAGATATCCACTCCGAGTGAAGTATACGAATCTCCGCAATGTGACAACGATTTGACAGATTATTTTTCACGAAAATCGTTTGTCAGACAATTTTTCAACCCAATGGGCATCCAGTCCTATATTTTTTAGATTTTAAAATCCGACAGATGGGGGTTCAAGCCCGCATTTCCCGGATTGCTAGGCACCCACGCTACCAACTACGCTAACCGGGGAGAATACGTACATATTATATTATTTTCTAAATATAAACTGTATTTATCACATGTACAATATCTTACAGCATATAAATTGTTATTAAGTTGAGTAAGTCGAGATTAAGTTAATATTAAAACGCTAAACGTTACCTTTACCATTGATCAAGAATCCAGAGTACTTTTTTAAACTCGGCTCATATTAAAAATACTTTGCGTACTTTCTATAAATATATCAGATTTTAATGAAAAGCTAAAAATATGTTAGTTCACAGTGACAAAACGGATCATCATATTAAAAATATCACCGAGTATTTCGATAAAATATTTTATAAAACATAAATAACTACAGTAATTTTAATACAAATAATAATAAAACACTGATGATCTAGCGTCAAATTTTGAACGTAGGCGTTTCATAAAGCAAGTGAGCACGTTATAAAATATTAAATTTTCAAGTCTTTATGTATATTTAATAATAATATATTGTAGAATATTTTAATTAAAAAAACTAAATTAAAATCTCGGTAAGAGAAGCACTCGAGCTTTTGATATATTTTATCGTGGCAACGAAATACGACCTTCGCCGACAAAATACAGCCTTCGACAACACAGGAAGGAGACATGTTTCAGGACGAAATGTTATGTAAGCAAGCACTTAACCTTTTAAACGCAACCACACATTTACAGATTTTACAATATATATTATAGTTAATATAATTAAATACTATATTTTAATATTATACAAGTCTTTAGAAACTTTATATATAACCTCATAAATGCAAGATTTTAAAACCATGTAATAAAAAAATAGAGTAAAAATATAATTTGAAAATTGATATCAATATTAGTTTACGGCTTACTCTATACATTAAATTACTTCAATCAAGTCACTTAACATGTATTACGGATTTCCCATTACATATATACATATGAACCAAAAAGAACTGAAAATTTTCCAACTCAATATTACATATTTTTTATAACTGAGTGTATTTAATGTCTTCAGATACATTATGAATAACTTGAAGAATTTAGTTTTATAGCAGATATCTTTCTAACACTAATTTTAACTCACTTGGGTATATATTTGTATTGTAAAAATAAAATGAATGGCTTCGAAAATAGGGCGACAAGGCGCACATACATACATGTATGTCCATCTTCCTCAAACGGTTAATATAATGTATATTTTAAATCAAATGTTAGTATCACTACTGACAAATTTTGAGTCATTGGGAAATCTTGATTCTCTGAGACTTCACGTGAGACCTTAGAAAAATCCGCCGATTTGCCTTATCTAGATAAAATCCCGTATTTTGATAAAATTAAAAATTAAGAAAAGAAACTTTTAGTCCTTACCAATAGGTGTCAGTTCGTCTACGGTGACTTGATAAGGTGCTTCGTTAAACGTGGGGGAGTGATCATTCACGTCCTCGACATAGACGGTCACGGACAAGAACGCCGATATCTGAAACAAAATATATTTACAACCCTTGTCATTTTACATTTTCAGCTTTATAATTGTTATTAAATTAATCTTTCATTATGTTTATTTGAATTTTTTTATAAACTCAGAAAAAAATCATCATATGAATGAGCTTACGAACATCATAACCCAAGTCACGCCGGAACATGATACCACGATGTGAACAAGAGAAATATCATACAAAATAGGTTGCTTAGTTTATTTAAATAAGTAATTATATCAAATAATCTGATTTGTAATAGATTAGGTCCCATACTGATGGCTGGCACAAAGTGAATATAATAAATAACAGTACAATTTTGAGTGGAAAGTGTTTGGGTAAGTGAAACTATATAAAAAAGAAACAATGACAAAGTATATGTGTACCATTTGAATAACACTATCCACTACTTTTTGTGTGGGCTTATTACATTACGCTACGAACGGAAAAAGGTCTAAAACTGCCAGAGGTGTACATCAGCAAATTTCCAAAACGTAGGCTGAGGTTTTAATTATACTGGGTTAAATATTAAGCTATATAAATATCGAGCTTTTTAAGAAGAAACTCTCTCGGTACAACTTTTTGACAGCTAAAAATGTTTTTAGCACAAACCATATTTGAATGGCCAACTGGTCTGACAAGTGGTCAAGCCGACTATAGAAGCTTTTTTTTACTACTGACATATCGACTGTGGAAAGGAAATGTACGTTACCCATACAGAACGAATTTTACAGGAGGCACAAACAACGTTTGTTTAACGATTTTCAGGAAAATTAAAAACATTACATAGACGCAACCTTGAAGTGCCATAAAGACTTAATTTAAACTGGTATCTTATTTACTCAATATGATATTATTTTCAAGAAGTTATCCAAGAGAAATTATTAAAATTGATAAGGTTGAAGCCTTTTTTCCTGGTCGTTAATTTCCCATGCCATCCTTATTTCAAACTTATAATCAAATTTTAGACACTAATTCGGCATTTTCAGCTTACATCCATTTGATATAACGTTTATTAAGTTGTATACATTCTGACTATCGAATAAAAACTATTTTGAAAAATTGAGGGTTACGTCCCATTTTTTCTCCACAGCCAAATATTTAGACACTGACGAATTTTCTACAAAAAAAAAGCTTCTATAAAACCAAGCTTTCAAAGACTGGATGCATTTGAAAAGCTACCAGTTAATTAATCAAACCAATCGTCGCAAAAAAAAAACAATACTTCAAGATAAAAAGCCTTTGCACTATGGAGATCCATATTCTCCACATTAAAAGCAGATACAAGTGTAGAAACTTAATCAGGAGAAACAAAAATAAACTAAATATATCTTTCTTATTAATTTAACATTAATTCCATTTGTGTCATCTTCTACACAATTCGTTCTTTAAAGGTTTTTTAACATTCTACACAAAAAGTTAATATTATTCTCAGGGTGAGTTTTTTTGTTCGTAAATGCTAATATTATTATTTTTTATACAACGGCTAGACTAGTTCTGTATATCTAGAACTATTGTAGAACTGTCTGATGTGATTTGTAGGCAGGTAAGGCGGCATGAAATTGTTTACGCGAAATCCATATATACGTATTATGGATTAGGTACATTTTCACTTTAAACTGACATATTCCTTTAAAATGTTAAAAGCACGACAAAAAATACTATCATATCCATTGCTTAAGTATATGATATGTCGTTATAAGAATTTCCATCGCTCTTCAGTACTCTCACATCATGACAGCATCCTGTAACTCCATCGAATACATTCTGCGAATATTACTCGACAGTCTTTCAGGACGCCGGAATCCCACCAATATAAATAAAGTAAGTAAGTTTCAGACTATCCAGGGGCATCCTCAGCACGTGTCACATTGAATGACAACGTATTAATTTAATATGTATAATAGCAAAACCACACTTTTACATTTTGATTTGCTTTCCACTCCATCAACCGCCACGTATCCGTACCCATGGCGTAGCGAACGTGGGCGCTCTTCAAAGTGCTAAAAAGTGTCCTAAAAGCAGCTTCCTAAGACCTTGATTAGCGTGCACTAGAGTATGCGTTATTCCTACTCTAAATAAATACGCCTTATTAATATTTAGGTTTGTTGGGAAGAAACCTCGTTCGCCGTAAGATGTCCCATTTTTTTAAAGCTAAAAAATTATCTTTCGTAGAAACTAAATCGTAATGACCGACTGATCCGACAAATGGTCAAACCGACTTGAGAAAGTCTTTTCTTTCAATCGATATATGGAGACACTCACAGAAGATGTGATTGGCATCCTGTATTTCACCACATAAGTAAGTAGGAAGATCTATAAAACCAAGCTGACAGAGCATGGAGTCAAAACCACCGTGACCGGTTAAGAACTGGATCCAATGGTCTGAAGTCAATTTGGGCATCTCCAAGCGTCACTTCAGGCTTGGGAATAAACAAATACGTTTGTCTTCCTTTAGAAGATACGCCCTATCGCTTACGCCAAGCATTTATCCCAGCAAGCTAGGCTAACACAGTTTACACCACAGCACAATATTATGTATAACATACATCTATAATTTATAAATATAGAATATTAATATTTGAATTATATATAGAAAAAAATATAGTTGGTAAAATTATGTTAGTATTAATATTTACGCCACTTTTTATTTCGACAGTATAAAAATACCCCAGAAAGATTCAAGACCTTAAGGGCCTTTGTGTTATCTGCTAAACTTGCTCTCTTATCTAGGAAATAACTTTTCAGGGATTTCTCTAGACGGTGGATTCAAATCAGTAAGGTCAAATGCAGATAAATACACTATTACAGTGAACCGACATGAAATGGCGTAATGTATGGGATACCAAAGTAATGGTAACCAGACAACTGCACACGTGACAAGTGCTCATATGACATCTGCGCACACATTGAAGTGCTCACACTAATACAG
>JAGVSQ010012622.1:0-11527 GCA_022683975.1 Rhyacophila evoluta
GTCCATCGTTAGTCAGAGGATAATCAGGATCCGGGCAGGCATAGTTGCACATAACGTTTGTCTTTTTCGCATTGATTTTTAAACCAAAGCAAGACGAATTTGCATGTAGCCTGTTGATTATTTCCTGAATAGCCCCAACGGAGTTTTCCAATATGACAGCATCGTCTGCATTGTCATCGAGGTCGCTTTTGCCGTAGGAGTAACAGCTATTCCTCGGTCTGGTGGAATTGATTTTCGTAAAATAAAATCCAAGAGTAAGATAAATAAGAACGGAACAAGAACACCTCCTTGTCTGACTCCGGTGGAGATACCGAACCATTCTGTAACTGTATTGTCGATTTTGACGCTTTGCACCGTATAGAAAGTGTTCAATCTGTGTTCTCGTTTGTCCGTCGGGAGAAGTCCACGTATATTTGTGGATGTCTCGGTGCAAGAAGATGAGTGCCTCTTATAATAAGTTCGTTCATAGCGGCGAAATCAATTAGTCGCTCACCATTATCATTAGCAAAGCCCAAGCCATGTCGCCCTATCACCGCACACTCTCAAATTGTAGTCCCCCATTACGAACACGCGGTCTCTTCGGGGGATAACAGATGGCCGCGTGGATAGAGAAGATGTCCTTAATTTGTAAATCAGCATCTTCAGCATTTTCATTCAGCAGGCATAAGAATGAAAAACGGTCACAGAGCTATCAGTCATCATAAACATAGCGCGTATCAATCTCTCCGAGATTGGCTCTCATTCCACTAAGCAACGGGCCGCTCTCTTTGACATCAATATTGCCACGCCATATTGCCATGGAATTGCTCCTGACTGGAGTAAATTATAGAGCAATCCTCAGTATCCTTTTTATCGGCGCCTTTCGATCGTACTTCGCTTAGTCCTAAAATATCCATATTATAAGTGTGCATAATGCGAGTGGCGTGAAGGTCCTTAGCGGGGGTGCGCATGGAGGCCCGGAGAGGCCAGCAGTAGGACTTGCTAGTGGTTCAGCACTTCCCACCTTTTATATATGGGTACATTACTGACATATATATACTCATGTGGGGCCTACCAGCCGTTGACAATATAAGTCACAAAATCCACTATTTTGTTTTATTACTGATTCAGTAAGTCGGTGAAATTCTGTACTTCTACCATATTTGCTCCTTACACAGAGCACATGGCAAAATCTTGAAAATCTAGACACTTGTGTGAAATCAATCACGAAATCAGACATTATATTTTTGTTACCTCCGGCAATATTTAATGACTTTCATCAACTGTCTTCCAGAAACACGGCATCCAAATTTATCAAATGTAGAAAAAAAGAAGAAGGAAATATATGTTTTATCATAAATTTAAAAAATATATATATTCACAAAAAACAATGTTAATTTTTTACTATGGTTGTTCACCCTTAGCTATAGAATTATGGTCAATGGAGATTTTGTAGTGTCCAAGTAGCAAATACATTAAATAACTAGACAAAAACTGGCTAGTAAATTTGAAATTTTATTAATATCCATTTTCATGAAATTATTGCCTAATAGTCTGAAAATAAATTTGAGAATCATTACGAAATCAAAAAGGGCAGCCAAATTTCATGCAATGTTGCAACAACTATCATAATTTTTACCAATAGTATATTCACTTACTCCCAACTTCACCCTGTAACCATTTCCAGCTTCAAATGGTGTAACTGAGCTTGTAAGCTCCTCTGCCCAAAAAGGAATAAACCTCTCAATTCTCATAAACAGTTGAGTCAAAGTGCCGACATCGCGTACACCATAATCTCTGCCTACCTGAGATACAAAGCAGTTTATTTTAAATAATGTTATTGAATGTATTTATGTTGAAATTTATTACAATAGAAATAAAAAAAATCTACCGTCATAAGGCGATCATATACATGTAATGCATACTCTGATGGAACATAAAGGCAATATCCCGGTTCTCCAGTATGTGTGAAACCCATCACCATAACATCTGATGCATATCCTATGTCGATATTTTTAAAGGTATAAGGCGCCAGATTAATTTTGGAGCTCGACAACTCATTCATCAATTCGTGAGACTTTGGTCCGACAACATTTATGACAGTATATTTTGAGGTGACATCATTCAAAACGACTGAGTTATCATGGGGAAGGTGCTTGGACATCCAATCATAAATTCTTGTCTGCTGGCTGGTCGGAGAGACCATAAAGTAATCACTCGTGCCCAGCCTCACCAACATACAATCGTTTTCATATCCACCTTCTTCATTTTGCATTCCGGTATGCACAAGTCCTCCGATCGGGATATTTATATCATTTGAACATAAATTTTGTAAGTAATTAAGAACTTCATTTTCAGTTGACTGAAAAAAATACAGAACATTAACACAAACAAATGTAAAGTGAGAACACAATACATACACTTCAAGTCATAACATAACACAAGTAGAAATAAGCATAACTTTCATTAACTGCCTGGTGGTGCATAGTGAGTACTTCTGCATGTATTTTATTTTATTTCCCCAAATATACCGATTGCAAGGTTTTCAAACTATATGTGTTCCTCACAAAAACCCATATGATTTCAATGATGTCAATAAATAAATAGAAATGTAAATGTTCGTTTGTTCAAAATCTTCCCAAAGTTCTACACCGATTGCTTTGAAATTTTGACACAATGTTGCATTTGAATATGCGCGTGTTTTTATATACCTATTATTATATAGATGTCACAGCTGTAACAGGTAAAAACATCCTTTCTTTGAAAAACAGTGCCATTATTTTTAATTAGACTGAGCCACAGAAACACGTGGCCAGGTACAGCTAGTATGAAATAAAAATATCGATCAATATCAACAGAAATAATTATTTCATATTAAGCCTAGGACCTGTATATTAGTGTGCACCTCAAATTACGTTGGCATGTGTGTAACGGTAGCATCCATCACTCATTTGAATGATGTCATTATGTTTCAAAGAAGAAGAGAGGGAGTATTCAAAGCAGTTCGATACAGCCTTGATATGTCTGTTTTACTTTTATTTTCTTGCACTTACTTTATATTATTTGACTTTTAGCTAATTACAATAACTGATCTATCAGATTTTGCATAATTTAAATTTAAAACATACATTTTTTACTCGACACAGGAGTCTTAGCTTCAAGGACAGTGAAGCGAGAGTTAAGCAAACAAACATGGGGTACTCAATATTTCTAGATTTTTTACATATTCATATAATTGATGCATACATAAATTCAACATAGTCGTAATCAAAGCATACCTCACTGTAATATATTACAGTACATAAATATAAATTTAAAAAACATTTCAAAGATATTTCTTTCAGTAAGAAAAGAATTTTTAGAAGAAAATGTACAATATATATTTAATTTTGAAATAACTATTAGCACCATCACTTCTACATTAAAATTAGATGCATAGAAGTTGCCTCCTAAGCAATTTCACAGTTAATAAAAACTATTACAATGTACCTCACAAAAAATGCAAAATAAAAATAAGCTTCACAATACTTTGTTAATAATAATAATTTCAGGACAAAATTATTTTGTCAATCGACAAATTCTTTTATTTGTACTGAATCTAGAGTTGGGGGTCTAGTGCATTTACTGAATGGTCCAGTTCTTGTAAAAAATGAGAGTCAATATACTTCTATGACGGATTTTTCTACTTTTTACCAATTAAAATTCCTTAGTAATATGTACTAGAATTGAAAATCATATCATGATTAAGAAGGAAGAATAGAGTCCGATCTTTTCAACAGATATAAAGTAGGTGGCAATCCATATTTTTGAAAAAGCATCTTAGTAAAACTATATACATTGTATTTTATATGATATGAAATATTTTGTCTACATAGTAGACTCTTAACGATTTACCTACTTCTTATTTCTTACTTGATATTTTACTTTTTTACTAATTGAAAAAAGTGTTACATTAACATTATTTATTGAAAGAGTGCATGCCTTTAAAACACAGAAAAGATGTGCATACCTGGTATTATAATCAGGATGTTATATTCATGGGGTTATATATTATCATTGCATCCTAAAACATCAAACTTGTAGTAGAAAAGAAAAAAGTTTGTAGGAACGACATAGATGTCGATTTCTGCAAATGTTGTAATTGGACATAAAAATGATAATGTAATTATTTATATGAAAAACAAATTTTGAATATTTTGTTCGTGGGGAGATGAAATCAGTCTTAGCAGCAAATAAAATTTAATATCAGTGTTGGTAAACTTGTATTCTTATCTCAGTATGATACTTTCCACCAAAGATTGTCCTGTTACTTGTGTTATTATATTATTTTATTTTTAAACATGTAATAATGTTAGTATATTAGTAAGTATAAAATGTAGATGTAAAGCAAACAATAATATTAATCAATTGAAAACAATTCTGCATTAACAATTACATTACAGTAGATATAGTATTATGTACAGTATGATCCCGTTTAATGCTAATTCAATAGAACACATTTTTTTCAAATCCTAAAATAACTACATATTAACGCAGCAAGTTAACTGTAAATTCATTCAAATTATTACTGTTTTCTCATGTTTGCACCTGGTTTTTTTATTTTCCCATAAATCAAGAGAGTTACACTCTTACTTACAGCTACAAATGCGAATTGGTGTGTTTTGTAAAATGAGAAAGAGAAAATTACAAATGACACTAGATGATTTCTCCAAAGTCAAGAACAAGAAAGAGCCAAAACTTTCAGTAGTACAAAATTAGCTTTGTATTTTGCATATGTAAGTATCCTTATTATGTAACATCGTATATTTGTAAGTTAATATAAAAATTACTTAGGATTCGAGTAAAACTTGTTTATTCTTAGCCATGTGTTGTCCCATCTCTATTTACTGTGATATGTGTTAAAATAATCATATTCAAGTGAATCATCCTATACGTTATCACTGTATATAAGATTAATTTTACAGCATTGTAAATCAGAATATCTAATTATATAAAATATTATAAGAACACATTCAACAAGTAAATTTTTAACAGTATTTTGATTCTGCACTGACAATTTTTAGATTTGTGTTTTTGGTGCAGTGAAACACTATTGATAGTATCTCAATCTACAAGATAAGGAAAAACAAAAAAAAAAAACTTAAGCAACAAAACTACGTTTTAATACAAAAATTATTAAGCATAATTGGCGCATTCGAAGTTATTGTATTAAAGCAGTGCTCCGTAACTTTTTATCTTTCACGGCACACTTAACATTTTTCCTAAAATTTTGTAACACACTACAAGTAAAGAAAGGTAAGAAATTTTTCTAATGTTTTACTGATACTAGCACAGCGGTTGCGGAGCACTGTATTAAAGCATAATGAAGGAAAATTTTGTCAACTACAATATAAATTCTACTGACAAACCAATATAAATGCTTCTTTATTACATTGGTATATTCTTACCTGATCGTAGCCTAGCTGTAACATAAAAAGTTAAAAAATTAAATATTGGGTCAACTTCATTTTATTAAACCGAACACATATCTTTAAAAGCAGCTTGCGATACCATTTAGATTGACCCTACCCTACCAAGAGAATTGCAGGCAGGACTTAATAATTATTATATTTTTTTATCTGTTTTGTTTTATTTGTTGTGCGTGTTGTTCATGAACATAAACTATTTTATCAAAAATAGTTTACTCAATTAATTTATGCAGAAAAATTTAGTTCCTTAAATACGAAGCATATTTTATTCTTTACAAATTTAAAATATTACATTATTTTGTTTTACATCATAGCATGCTAATTTTGTATGGCCTATTGGCAGGAAAAGGATTTTCCACCCCTACTTCAAAACCTTGACGAAACGTCATATGATGAGAAAAATAGCCAAAAAAATGCTTTCATAAGTGTTTATACCAATCTGTGAGGTAAGAGTTTGAAAACATTGTTGTATGTCTAGCTTATCATCATTAAATTAATGTTAGGTAATTTGTAAAATTTCAATTTAGTTCTCTACAATGAATTATTACAATAGTTAGTGTTGACAAATGCAATAGGAATGATAGCACATATATATAGGTTTAGGCATTTAATGAGAAAATTTCAATTGGATTACGATTCCCTATAACTTATTAAAATATAAATCAATTGAAATTATTGATATTATTATAATAATACCAGAATTTGAGACTTCCAAATAAACTTATAAAACGAATTTTTATTTGGGAAAAATAAAGCTTTAATCATAATACAATATATATTATTTGTGAAGTGAAATGTTAGTTATTGATTTATTCTTGGTCAGATCTGATCATAATGAATAATTTAATGTTTATATAGAATACATTATGTATATAATACATTACTTACTTTTATCTCAATTTTAGAAAATGATGACATATCAATTATACCAACACCCTCTCGACAAGCGAGGTATTCTTTTCGCATGAACTCAAAAAATTTAGGTTTGTAAAAACTACCAGGTGGCATTTTTGCTATAGCGCCATCAGCTAAAATGAAACCATTTCAAACATTTGATGAACAAATATTCCATATTCAATAACTGTCTAAAATAACATGACTAAAATAGATAAAAGTTGAATTTTACAAGAGGAAAAGTATAGCCTACCACCATGTGATGTATCAAAATACAGTGCTCTTTCATACGCCATTTTGATACCAAAAACTGCTCCTCTCTTTTCCAAAACGCTATACAAAGGTGAGCATCTTAACTTTCTAGCGTTTTTGTATTCACATTGATGTGGATAAAGAATGGAAAAATGCCTGGAACAAAATATTCAATACTAATGGGAAGCAATCATTTAAATTTCTTGATATGCCACTAGTGTTAATGTAAAATAAATACTATTATTTACGCCAGGTAATTAATCTTTTACTTGAAATTAATATTTAGTTCTTAAAACACCACAAGTGTACCATCAGTAAGGATGGATTTGAAATGTGAAGGGAAAGATCAAGATCTTAAGGTTTTAAAAAAATGTATCTAACTCAAAAAAATCTCTGACTGGACCTGAATTCAGTGTGTAATAGACATTTTCAAATAATGTAAGCCTTTACAGATAAAAAGTCTCACAGGATCTTTAATCATATATATTATATAAATGAAAATACAGTGTCAATAACTCAACCGAAACATGAAATATTGTAATAAATCATATTCAAAGACGCTTTTCAATTTACCTTCCAACCACCTCTTTAGTTCTTTGCTGAAGATATTGTCTGTTATTATGAAGGTCCAAAAATCTTGCAACATTGAATTGAAGGAGATCAATTGTAGGACGACCTTCGATAATCCATTCGGCCACTGTTTTTCCAATTCCGCCGCTTCCTTGCAAAGAATTTCCATTCATTCCACAGGCTACAAAATAATTTTTCACTTCCGGTGCTTCACCCAATATCCATCTGCCATCTGGAGTAAAATTGTCAGCTGAATTCAGTACATTCGGCTGAGCTATATTTTTTAAATGCGGAAGCCTATGCGTCGCTTTCTCCCAAAGAGGTTCTGAAAATTAGACAATTTTTAAATTCTACAATTTATTGAATGAAATTTTTAAATTTAATATACATATGAATCATATTATAACTAGACAACTGCACGCAAGATACTCCAGACAGAGTTCATGAGACAAATGCAGGTATAGACAAATTATGTAATTATAGTATAGGTAGATTTTTTTTTTATTTTAAATAATATATGGTCACTTTCTAGTAAATTAACAGTTTTGAGATAGTGGGTATTTTGTGATTTCAATTTTAACTACATAAATTAACTATAAAATATCCTAGTATTTCTCTGTTAGTGTGAGCGCTTCAGTGTGTACGCGGTTGTCTATGAATGCACTTGTTATGTGAGCACTTGTCTGGTGCGCAGCTGTTTTGCGTGCAGTTGTCATGGAACCGAATCATACAGATATAAAAACTTTGAACAGTCCCAACCGTTGTTGTGAATGCTGTAGGAGTTTCAGATTAAATTTTAACAATGGATATTCATGCTTATAATAATATAATAATAAAATTATATTATGATAATGCTTTAAATTAAAAATTTATTTTTCATGTTCTGAAATTAAGATAAATAATTTTTTTTAAAGTTTAGTAAAAAAAAAATTATCGGGATAAGTTATTGAAATGTATTTTGTCGAGTAGCCAAGGCCCTTCTTTAAAATAGGGCTGCGAGGAGAAAACTATTTTTTTAAATAGTGATATAACATAATTTTTTGATCCATACATTAATGATATTGGAACTTTTATTATATTTGAAGTCAACAATGTTTTTAATATACTGTCTAATATTTAAGGTGGTGAGGTAAGCTCACACGATGGCCAGCCTGCTACTAAATACCTCTACATTTGTGAGAAGCTCTAAATGTACACTTTTTAAATTGACGTACCAAAGTGTTGGGAATCTTGATGTAGATGCTTCTTCCAATTTCTAGGAACACCTGAATCTCCAAATGCAGGTTTTGCTTCTTCTTCAAACCATCCTATAAGTAAATTTCCTTCCCACTCTCTGGCATAAGTGTGTCCATCAAAATCTCGTACACAAGGTAAATTTGGATCGGTATTATTTTCTGCGATGACATAGAATTGTTCCACAGGGTAAGCTGGTATCCTGACCTAAAATTACATACTATGAAATAGAAAACAAACAAATTATGACAAAATAAAATAAGCACAGCATAGTAACACTGAAAGATATATAAACCCCATAATGATAATGTAGCAGGAAAGCAGTTTTTATTTCATTATATACTATTTATTATACATATGAAAATAATAAGAGAATGTTTTAAATCTCATTCCAGGATTGAATGTTTACTGTATTTCATTCTGTGACATGTAACCAAATTGGTGAATAGATTAGCGCTACCTAAACTTTTTTGTGCAAAAATAGTTCTTATAGAGTAAAAAATTAAGTTGAATTCAGCAAACAAAGAAAACAAGAAGCTCCATACACAATGTCACAGAATTATGATTTCTTGTTTTTTTAGCTTTTAACAGCAAATTTACATAACTCAATAACAATTTATCACGTTGACTGCCAACTACGAGATATATCGTCCCTTCATTACTTGCCATATTTATACAGCTACAAGGAAATTTGTAGCACAACAGTGTAAATATGAATGGATAGATGGCCCAGGAAAGAAAACAAAAAATCAGGTTTGGCTTAAATGAAGAGAAAATACAATTATACCAAGCTTTATATTTTAAGCTTTCTGATTACTACTATGTAGTATTATTAAAGTTTGTAATAATATAACATGTTTGAATCAAATTAGGTCTTTAGACAGGAATTGTCAAAAATTCCATGGCAGTCAACGTGTTAAAAAAAGAACAAAAATATTCCAAATAACAAAAATCTGAAAAATTTCACGGCCCCCCTCAAAAATCCTACAGCTTACAGTAAATTTACCCAAGTATGTCAAAAGTATTTCATATTAGTTCAATAATTACTTGTGGATTGCAGCGGAGCCCTAAGTCTCTAGCCCACATTCCGGCACAATTGATAAATATTTGGCATCTTACAACTCCGCAATCAGTTTTCACACCATGGACGTGTCCATTCTCTGTTAGCACTTCTTGTACTAGACAATTCTCATAATATTGGACACCTCCTTGACGTGCCAACTTAGAAAGCGCAATACATATGGCTTTCGGATTTGCCACAGCATCATCCGGTACCCACACTCCACCTTCTAAGTCATCCGTTCGTAGATCTGGAAATATTCTTTTAATCTCATCAGGACTCACAGCTTCACAATGTAATCCAGTCGGAAGGTTATAAGCCATCCGCCTTTTCATTGCTATCATTCTGTCTCTAGTCTGAGCCAAATTTAAGCTTCCTGTCTGCTTTAGACCAATGTCAAAGCCTAATTCTTGCAATTGCCGATAGAGCTTTATGCTGTATATTATCAAATTTCGCATGGCTATGGGCTTAAAAAGTCCCAAAACTCCAGAACTAAAATCGGATGTTCCACTTGCAATTGTATTTTGCTCGAGGACGATAACATCATTCCAACCGTTCTGTGATAAATGATATGCTACTGAATTTGCAACTATACCAGAACCGGTAATCACTACTTGGGACTGGCTGGGAAAGCCTACTTGTTTCGATGAAAAATCGTTTGAAAATATTATTTTACTCTTGTTGTTGGATAAAACATAACGAGGTGTATTTGTAGATTTGAAAGTAGCACGGGTCCTAAGTGATCGATTAGATAAATTCAAAAGTGAAGCAATCAGAGTCATTTTTTCGTATCTACTCAATGTTAATAATTTTGATCAGATTCCAACAACATTTGTTAATCGAAAGATATTGTATTTAAGATTAATCAAGTAATATTCTTCAAATTAATAGGTATCATATAATTTTGTTATTACACTATATGATAAATATAGCAAATGTCAACTGGACAACCGATATATTGAGGTTATAGATATATTTACAAAAATGACATTTTATTCTCATTTTGGTGAGGGATGTCATATAATAAAATAAATATTCCCCAATCACTTATTTTTTATTAACTAAATTACTGATTTACTATGATGGTAAGGTAAAAATGCCAAATAAAAAGCAGCATTCAAACAGTTGTATGTCTGTCTTGGTTTTAATAAGCAATTTTTTTCTTCGAAATTTTGATCCCTAAAACCGTTTTATTTATATTATGTCCATCATGAAAATTGAGTACCTATACAAATTTAGTTTGAAAATATGGATTTACCACAATGTGAAGAAATTTTTTAACAGTCTTGGTTGTCAGGCAATCACTGGACCCAATGGGCATCCAGTAGATGCGCATATTGAGCCTGCAATCTGTCTTCGAAGTGCCCGCGCATACTGCTAAACTGATGGAGAGACATCTTCTTTAAAAAAATTTCTATGCCCTATATTTCATAATATACATCTTCGACGATATCACCTCACCGTCATAGCCTTGCCAATAAACATCTACCTCAACATAATAATTTTTGTGTTACCATATTTAATTTTAATCATAATTGCATAAAATACTTTTGATCGGACTTACAGGAAATTGTTTTTGACAATAGTACAGAGTAATTTATAGGTACCGAATCCACAAGACATTACATGTGACTGAAATTGCCTAAGGATTGATTTTCTACAATAATCATGTGGAATTATCCAATTAATAAAAACATTGAAACAAGAAAAATACTTTATTAATTATAGTCACAAAAATTCAATTCACAACATATTCTTAAAATTGATAAAATTTGGTACAAAAGTATGACTGAGTAGGAATTGAAATAAGAAATTTTGTTAATACAACTTCAAAAGATAGATGGCATAATCCAGTATCTTCAATCGTCAGAAGGAATATTATATCTAGGGCTATTGCATATATATATATATATACAGATTACAGTATTAACAGCATAAAAAACAAATGACATCACAATCTGACATGTGTAGCAAGTTTTGTAGGTGTGGAGAATTTTACAAAAATGCTGACTAATTTTTAACCAATTAATATTTTTGACTGATGGTGCTTGATGGAAATTGATTTTAAATT
>JAGVSQ010012623.1:0-11527 GCA_022683975.1 Rhyacophila evoluta
CGAAACCCGGGTCGCTAACAGTGATCTCACATATGGAAGTTTACCAGCTTTAAATCTTATAACCACAAACTCAACGTTAAACAAGGAAAATATGATATTTAATACTAAATTTAATTATCCATTTCATATTGTCAGTTCTATAAAACCAGTATTTATTTCATGACGAATTTCTTTTGCAATTTTATTACTTTTTAACTGTGTCGTCACCGCATGGACTCGTCACGTATATATTCTCCTTTAGAATCAATTAGATATACATAAATATTACTATCAATTCTTTTTAAGATTAGAAAAATTCGCCGTATTATTATTATTGTAGAATTTAGTTCAGTTGAGCCGACGATTTTAATGCGTTACATACAATGGCCAACCTAGAAATAAATAATCATCAATTTCACCCACAAATGACCGAGAGAATGTATATACGTGTTCTATAATGTTGGAACACCTGTCTCCGAATTATATACATTATTGCCAGCGTCAATAAAATGATGCTTTTCGCGGAACCTGTTTATTTTCATGCAACATTTGGAGTGTTGCTTTTTTTATTACGTTCTTGTGCTTGTCTATAAAACTTATAACAAACGGGTAAGATTTATAAAACTCGTTTTTTTCAATCTTGTATTGGTACTCAAACGCAGGTTTTTCAGAACAACAATATATAACCTGCATTGAGTAGCGAACTAGATCACAAGACGATGAATTTATTTCCTGTGCCACAAACGCATTATTTATTTAACAAGTTTATCCTCCGATATGTAAATTTTTAATTATAATGCTGCTGTTTTAATGTTATATAATGCATAATTTTTAAATTCTAAATTATTTAAAACTGGTAAATAATTTAGAATTTAAAATCAATTTCCATCAAGCACAATCAGTCAAAAATATTAGTTAAATAATTTTTGATGAAAATTTATTTTTTTATGAAAAAATTATGTGAAGATAATGTTTCAAACCGATGAATACGTCGAGCCGTTTTCAGCAAACGGTGTTTAGCGTCAAAGGTGTCAAAGAATGAAAAAAAATATTGTGGGTATTTTTTTCTTTAATTTACATATATTCCTTTGTTTATTTTTCGTTTTCGTTAGACATAGTTATAAAGGATTTAAAGTCTAAAAAACGACATGTGAAAAAGTATTACAATAATACTATAACATTATATATAAAAAGGTTAATTTCAGTAAGCTCACATTATATTATGGAGGTTGTATTAATTTTAAATTCACGACGCTGTACAAGTTGCTTCAGTCAAATTTCTCAGGTAAATTAGGCATCTTATTTACTCATTATGTTTTCCCTTTTGCGTAAATTTGATTTATGAAATTAAATACGACTAAATTTTCTCACACGTCTGTAATAATTGTTTATCTTTTACACGAAATAAAAATGTTCTTGAAAAACATTGAATATTAAAAAAAAAAAATACTAGTAAATGTTGGATTGGAGGCGACATTTTTTTAATATCTTATTATACTACGATATATCTATATTTAAATATGTCTCCCCGGTAGCGAAGAAGTAAATGTACGCGCTTATCGTTCGGGAAATGTGAGTTCTATTCCCATATCTGCCGAATTTTTTAAAAGTTTGAAAATACAGGACTAGATGCCTATTAGACTGGGCAATTTCAAGCAATTCTCGTGAAAAATAGACATGTCTTTACACTGCAGAGATACATATATTCCCTATTTGGATTGGACATTTACACACTGTGTAGATGTAGATCCATCTGGTCCATTTTCTAAGTGAATATGGTTCAACAAAATAGTTGATGGCTTAAATACAATGACAGTATTTATATTGAAAAATATTTGTGTTTGTAAAAAACTAGTTGAAATTTTGATTCTTCCCATCAATCGTTATTCGTGATTAGTGATTGTGAACTCTCGACTTTTATAAATTCTCGAGATTGAGAAATCTCTTTTTAGCATTTTTTTATAACTCAAAAGCTATCGAGAATTTTCAAAATTTAGTAGGAATAACGCACATTCATTTTTTTGATCGTTTTAAATACTGAAATAATATCATACTTAACATTTTTTATTTTTTATAAATAGTTCACCAATAAAACACATAAAAAAGAATACAGCAAAAATAATATGATATTTACAAACATATACCACGAACCACGATTTATATTTTAGAAAAAAAATATATTTTTCTGCCTTTGAATTCAAAGGAATGCAATTTAGGGATTCGTCCAACTGAAAACAAGTTGGACTACATAATGTTTAACAATAAAATTAACGACAAATCCTGAACGTTTTGTTTTTAAATACCAGCTAATTTTTGAATTGAAAGTTATTTATGTATCGCCTTTTTTGTGAAATTCACTTTTCGATACACAAATTCAAAGATTCATTCAAAAGCGTTTATAATCTGTTTCACGATAAAACACTTACGTATTGATAAGTATTGTAGCTTCTCGAGGTCAATAATCAAGTAATTATTTCACAATATTTTTTTGATTGATGAAAATTATTGCACCAATGTAATAATTGGTGTAAATGTGAATGTCCTATCATTATTTCGCCGATACAGTAATATTAGGGTCGTGTGGATTGCTCAACATTTTTGAACGTCATTTTTTTTTTAATATTGTGCTTTTTTTGTCCACATTGAGAAATGGTAGGAATAATTATCAACAGGTGTGGATTAATTTACACGCAGCCTCGTGACTATAATATTTTCGAAGTAATTCACACGTTGTTAATCGATTCGACTGATGACGGACGGACGCGTCCAGACAGAAGCAAACGAAGGCTTGCAAGCCTATGCTTGGTCCGGTGTGTACGGATAACCGAACGCTAAAACGAGCGAATTTTGCTTTCGAACACAGTGGTCAATGAACATTAATTTTATTAAATGCGGAATTCGTACTAAACCTCTTAATTATTAACAAACGTTAGTGAAAAATTCATTTAAGAAACTAAACGACAATTAATTCTGCGAGAGATTTTTTTGATAGATTGAAGCATTTTATTATGCACTCACGGTCAAAATACTTGCCAGGTGTAAACAAGGGAAAATGTAGACGTTGTTGATAAAATCTTTATTTTGTATGAAATACCACTGCATATTAATTTAAATGTTAAGTTAAGTACATTACATATTTTGAATAATTGCGCGTCTGTTTTATCGAATATACCACAAAAAACATCCATATTTGGTCATACATCTTGAACTACCAAGAAAATTTATGTGCTTAAATTTAATTTCGAATTACAATTTTTAATGATTAACTATTTTATATTTTTTTATATATATACCGTGTTCGCCCCCAACGTGGAGCATATGGATCTACACATTGTGAATATATCCACTCCGAAAGAGGAGTATATGAATCCCCGCAAATGTGAAGACGACTTGACAGATTATTTTTACGAGAATTTTTTCTCAGACAATTACTCAACCTAATAGGCAACCAGTCCTGCATTTGTCTCCCCGGTAGCGTAGTTGGTAGCGTGCGCGCCTATTGATCCGGGGAATGCGGGTTCGAATCCCCATTGTATATTAGTAAACATATATATTATATAGTTTATTTTATAAAAAAAATATTATCACAACGGTTATACTTGCCCTCAAAACATATCCGCAAAGGGCAGGTGTTGACGATAAATCTGCAAATAAGTCGTTCTACTTTCTAAAAGTATCTAATGTAGTAAAAGTATTTGAATGGGATGCTGAAGCAATACTTCCTAATCTAATAACTGATCACCGTGGGAAAAGTATGTTTACGTTTGTTTACATTCGACAAATATTTCATGAACTAATGCATTCGTAAAATAAAATAATTTAAATTAAAAAATAATATATTTAAATTCGTTTGGAAAGTTTTTTTTGTTTATTAAAAGAAAAATCTGAAATCTGTCTTATTTCCTACTTGCATTTCCTTCAATCAAATATAAGGTGGTTATTACGTCAGTTGTGAGGTTGTTGTTACCTCTGTAATGGGAAAAAGTTTTTGAAAAAATCTCATATAAAATGGCAATTCAAAAATATTTTTTAACAATACCACATCATGGAACAATCGGTTTTAAAAATTGATTTGGCATAATCTAAAATGAAACTATTCTATTTTATAAACACATAAACTTATTGAGGCTAATAAATCCGTGCTTAAAGTCAGTATTGAATAATTTAGTTTGCAAATTACCTATTTATAATAAAGTATATTCGTACGTATAGAACAATTAGATAAATTAATAGAGGGGTAAATAATTAGTCCGGGTAGATGAACGGTATTTTTTATTTACATAGTAGCATATAATTTATTTTACGGTTAAAATTTTGTTACTTGTTAGTGAGAGCAATAAAATAGTCGATAAATGCTTTCATTCATTGTATGTAATTAAAATAGTTAGACAGAATAAATGTAGATGGATATGTCTGTAATAAAACATCATCGATTAATCGTTGGTTGTTGACCTTGATTCCCCAAAACCAGCCGACGGGTTTGAAAAAAATATTCCGAAAAGGTAATAATTTATTGCAACCTACTTGAAGTTTATGGACAGAGAGCTTTTGACCCAGTGAGAAACTTTTCGATTAATTGGTTCATTTTGTAATACAATCCAACGCCCAGAGCGAGATTCTGTATCATTTGTTTATTAAATATATCCGTTATTAAAATAATGTAACACGTTTGCGTTTTATGTCCGGCTTAGAATGTATCCATAAACCGCCAATTTAATGGGTACATTTTGAATGTGTTACGTTGAGTGACGAATTAAAAAATACAATCGAATTTAGAAAGGCGTAACCCTCAGATTTTTTTAAAAATATATTTTTGAAAACCATCTATCAAAAAAAAACTGCAAATGCCAAATTTAGCTTTTAAGTTTGAAAAAAGAATGATATGTTAAATTCGCGACCAGTAAAAAACGTCCACTACATCAAATTATTGATTTAAATAACTTATCAAATTAATATTAGATTGAGTAAATAAAGCATCATTTCAAGTATTCGTGTACATCAGGATTGTGTCTATAATATGTAAAATATGTTGTCTATGTGTCCAATATCATTAAACAAACATTTTTTTGCCTTTTATAAAATTGTTCATTGTGGCTAATGTTCTTTTGCCTTTCTACAGTCGATATTTAGGAATAAAAAAAAATAGTTATGATAGTAAATATTTGCGATGGAAACTGGGAGTAAAACAGTTGTAAGATTTAGTTCATGTCAAAGATACATGTGAACTAACTATGCAGACCCTAATCATCACTAAAGTGAGGATGTAACGTAAGATCAGCATTGCGGATGCTTCATATTCTTTTCGCATAGCAAGGATGTGAATATGCCAAAAGATAAAAAAAAAATCATTTGTTGTTCATTTACTTGTACTCAATTTAATACAAATCTAATATACAAAAGTACATTTATGCTGTCAAACATGTAACGTTATTTGCCCCCATTTTAGAAATTATAATTTAAGAAGTGAAAGAATCACTTATTGTAAAACTTAAAATAATAATTATATGAAAAGTTGTAATATATATAAACCGATTGACGATTAATCTTTTCATTAGTTCCACCGTTTATTTTGTTATAACTATTCATGCTGACTTTAAAATAAATGTCTTTGGATTTAAATAAAATTAATGTTGGTATTACAAACCCATTCAAAACTACATATATTGAAAACATGCTGAATACTTAGTAGATATGAATAATTAAAAATAACATACGTTTTCTTAAATGGGTAACGTGTACTTTTATTGAAATGTTATTTTTAGTCATGACATAGACATCTAAAAAGTCATTTATTTTATTTATGTATTAAAACATCGTTGATAATAAATAACCCCAAAGCGTATAAATATGTATTTTCATACAAAAACTAGTTATACTGTAATTTTCCGTGTCTTTTGTATTTCTAATAATATAATATGATTACACTTTGTGTGACATTTATTGTTCATAATATACATCTTGAATAACAAGAATTTGTCTACGAAGCGTCTTTATTGTAAAAACTAATATTTTAAAAATGATTTGTTAATAGACGTTACCTTTAAGCAGCAAAAATATTTTAATGTCATTAACATTTTATATGTTTAGGTCAGCATGCAATTGCAACATTCGTTTTTTTTTTACAAATAATTATAAATGAATTGGTATAATATTTCATATGATGTAATGGCTCAAACACACATTTTACCACATTGATTGATGTTAGAATAAAAAGCAAAAACAATATATACGATTTAGCCTGCATAAAATTTTGTTGATTTAATATGCAAGATGCTGGGAACTGAATAATAATAAAACAAGTTTCTATAAAGATCACACATCCGACGATTAAGCTAAATCGAAGGTAATATGAGTTCAACATATTTTTTATACACCATGTTTGCTCCCAAAGCGAGGCATATGGATATATCCACTCCAAACGTGGAGTATATATATCATATGGATCTACGCAACGTTAATACATCTAGACAGATTATTTTTTACGAGAATTGTTTGTCAGGCAGTTGTTTAACCCAATAAGCTTCAAGTCCTGCATTTTTTGTATTTTATTTTAAATCTGACAGGTGTGGGAATCGAACCCGCAATCGGCGCGCTACCGGGGAGACAAAATATTATTAAAATTATATATATTGATTTTCGTTCGTGGAGTTTTACTAAACACATTTGTTTGGACTGTGGGAAAATGAAAATCTTTACAGTGTAAAAAAACTTCTACATATTGTATTTGATGAGAACTGGATGAAACCGAACTGTGCAATTTATATTTTATACAGCTGCAAGTTTAGGACTATCTTGGCTTTCGAAGCAAATTTATTACTGTATCTCACTTAAATGTTGTAAGATTCATTATAAAATTATTTGATTCTTATATCCTAATACTCAAAAACATATCTGACATTTTTAAAGAATATAATGGCCGCTCCAGCAGTGCAGAATATGGATCTCAATAATCTGAAGATGATCAATCCAGAAAGGGTGTATTGTCGAGACTTCCGTTGATTTGATGACGAGAATTGATTGTCAGTTACTCAACCCACATTCTTATCATATTATACATTTTTAAAATATGGTAAATTCTTGCTTGCTTAATCTTTAACGTGTAATTTATTATACGGTCCTTTTTAATGTGCAAAAATATTTACGCTTTGTCCTTGATTTTGCGACGCATTTTTTTCGACTTACGCGTGGTCTGATTGATCACTTTTGCTAATGTCTGTATGTTTCTGATAGCTACCTGAGAAATCAAAAACATCGGCTGATTTTTGTTCCTAAATGCAGAACTAACCTGCCAGTAGTCATGCCAATGCCGAGAGCAAAGGTGATCTTGAACAAATTTACCTCGTATAGTGTGTCCACCCGTGTGAGGTGAGCTTAGATGGATAATATTGTATTATATTTATATTGTATTGTATTATATTAAGGATCTGTCTAACTTTCTTGGTAGACTCTTTATCCTATACTATTTTTCAATCTATTTTTATTATTCGATGATACTTCATCTAATGTATGTTATTGCTTTAAATATTACATTGATACTTTTTGTTGTAAATGCTTTATACCAAAAAAAAAATGTTTAACACGTAAGAAAAATAAATAAACCCACAATAAATGAATGTGTGAAATTCAACTATGAATTAGAAATGCCATTATCACTCTTCATGGTGGGCAGCGATAATATATGTTCGATATGTGATATCCGATTATTTAAAATATATATGCATGTTCTGAATTTTTAATTTGTTTTTATGTTGTTAAGTACATTATTTTTTCAAGAATCTTACAGATCGGAAATTTGTTTATTCGAACACTGGCAATAAATACGAATGGTAGAATTTTTGACAAGTACGTTCAATTTTAATGCTATTATTTTTATATTTTATGAGTGAATGTCTTACAAAAAATATTTCACTGATAATTGGACGGCTGCAATATTATATAATATTTTCTCGATTATTCAAAAAGGCTTGATCACGCCATATAATATTTACAGATATAATAAAGAAATCTCCAACATGTTATATCAATGACAGCAAGTATAACATTACACATATACCATGTTTAAAATGAGTCTTTTATTCTCAAGCTGACCATAAGTAGGGTCGTAAATCTGAGCCACATACAACAGTTTAATGTCCGATACGTCTGGTTCATTCTTTAATACAATGATACATAATTTATTGAAATATTTAATAAAAAATGACAACTGTTATGATTTTGTTAAAAAAAACACGTGTATAAACACGTAACATGCTTAATAATAAATTTTGGAGGTTTACGTACAATTTGTTTCGTAATTTTCCGATAAAGTAGGAACATTGCTAAATGATTATTTATTCAATGTATACCACTTTCAAATATGTAGTCTCAAAACTTTAAAAAACACATTTTTTACTTATACGGGGCTTAACGAACATCTAAGCCATTGAAATCGAATACGTCAGCTTTTTAAATTAAAAGTGTAGAACAAACCTAACTAGTTAAAGAAAACAAAATCTTCCGCCTGGATAAGAATGAGTTGAAATCTAACTTATTCTCATCCAAGTGTTTTAAAAAATGCTCATCTGTCGTATTTTCTCTGTAGTTTAATATTTATTTCACTCCCGTTTCAAGTTATATTCATATATTTATTTATCATTCATTACCATTATTTAGTTTGTTTTTTTTGTATATATCGATAGCTTAATCTGCAAATTAGCCGAATCACTTTGTTTCAAATATTCAGGAGCAACAAAAACTGTTTTATTGTATTATTAAATGAAATTTAAAGCTTTAAAAAAATTAAAAATTTGTAGATTATTTAAACCAAAATAGGATAATTATGAAGAAATATAAAAATATAAATAAGGAGGGAAAATTGGACTTAGCTTATTTTCACTAGTTTAAATAATCTCTTTTGGTTACATAAAATATGATATTAAAGCTTAATCAAACTGTTTTCGCAAATAAAATGTATGTTTCACTTACCTATCTTAAGTATCAGAAGCTTTACTGACTTAGTTGCATTGATTAAAATCCTTTTCAATGATAAAAGGTTTGAATTTATACAATTGTATCAACAAAAATCACGAACTTTGTAAAACAACGCAAGTCTGTGAACGTTTACAGAATGAAATAACCAAATTGGTGGAATTTGGCCACTTTGATTTGATTTGCTTAGAGTTAGTTGGCTGGTATGTCTGCGGGTGATTTTGCATTTTAAATTTTAATTGTATTTTTTTGCGATTTGTCTGCTATAGAAAGAATGGAAAATTGGCTTTTTGTCCGTGGATTGAATTAGCAAGTTTGTAGGTGAAGCCATCGACATTTAATGTATGCCATTCAAAAAAAATTATGCTATATTGTGAATATTGTACACTGATAATTTGACACGTTTTCAAAATATCAAAAATTAAAACGAAATATTATATACATACATTTAAATGTATATGTATATTGCAACTCTACCAGAGGGTAACTAAATAACAATAAGTTAAAGTCAAAACGGTCAACTCATCGATATTATAACCATATCATTGTATCACATATATTTTTTTTGTAAATTCGGGTCAACCAGATTTACAGTGTCTTTGATATTAATCATTCTTAACATTTTAGTCTTCTATGGATGAGATTAATTAAAAACTCGTTTTGGGCGCGCCTCTTTGGTTACCTTGTGACCCAAAATGCAACGATTTGAATTTAATCAAATGTACAATGCAGTTCAGATCTGCAGATTACTTGAGAAACAAGTATCGTCAAAAGTATTTTCATTGTCTTTTTCTATGCATCTTGAACGACGTTCTTTGAATTCCTAGTTGTAATTATGAGTACCATCTATAAAGCTATGGTCGATCGAATATATCAGATAAACTTTATTAGCGTGACAAGGAAAAAATAAACTACTTCCTAGTGCATAATATATTTTTTTAAGAAATATTTAAGAAGAATTTATGAGATTATCTTTTTTGTATAGTGAGGTGTATTAACAAAAAGGATTCGTGTATTTCTAAGTGTTATGATATTGGATTTGAATTAATATTAATTTAATTGCCTTCATTGTTAATGAGAATTTTAAGACAAACAAAATACGGTCAATTACCAAATCGACAAACTATACGTGAAATATTTCCAGTAAAATTTGATGGCTTGGTGGCCGAGTTAATAAGTGCACAGATATGTGAATTCCTCGGATTCAGACATCTTTAGGTTACTGACGGTGTAATAAAATAAATTAAATGAAATTGCAAGATACAAATACTTGTTACGCTGCGCGAGTGGCAGATAGCCAATATTTATGGATGAAATATATAATATAATATTGAGGACATCCACACATTTGAATCGGGCGTTCAAGAGCCCAAAAGCAAAAAAAAAGATATTTCGCGTGGTATTTTATTGTAAATTTTCATCTCAACCATAAATATCTCATGATTATGTGCAAACTGTGACCATTTTAATAAATGTTTTTATCACAAGCTAGATGTATCAACATGTGTGCTAATTAGGATTGGAGAGTAAAACTATTTTTTTCAAACAAACGAGTTATAAAAATAATTTATAGTTCTTATATTGTATTGCAAAATAAAATATTTTGCGAAATTCGAAATTCAAATTAACTGCATAATGTCAATGTGAAAGATAGTAGAAAATTTTTATCGGTGTTGATCAAGTAATACTATGTAAATTAGATATTTTTTTATTATATCAATGTCAATTTATTGCGAAAATTGGAATGCCATTTTAAATTTTGCAGAGTGAATCTTTTGTAAATAAATTTCAAAGTAAACCTTGCAAAAAAAAAAAAAACAATTTAAATGTAAATATTGCGGGAAATCAAATTATTGTATATAATCATGAAAAGAAAAAACAAAACGTATCCTTTGACTTCGCTAATACGTCGACCGTGACACAATAATGTTATATTAAAACACTTCTGACATAACATGTGTGCATAATGAATTAATATTATCATCGCGAAAATTGTCAAAATTTGCATAGCATACAAATTTTGTCATCTTTTAATAAATTTAATACTATAATTGACCTTATATTTTCAAGGCTAATTAATAACCATTGTATTGAAATAAATCACATTGAAACCACCGCCTATTAATTCACATTCGCAATATTGAGGGCATTGTTGTATTGATAATTTAAAATCCAATTGACATCGTAGGTCATCAAAGCATAAAAAATAAAACAATATTTACGCATCGAAAAAGTAGAGCGATTGACTGACACCCAATTCTCGTAGAAAACAAATCAAGTTAACTCTTCACACTGTGAAAATCTATATGTTCAACATTAGGAATAGATGTAGTACAATAATACAGTAAAATATTTGCGAACATATGTATTCATATAAACACTATGTCACCTATTTTGGGTAAATGGATAAGCTCTCTAGCTTGCAAGTGACGTATTTAATTTAAGTTTTATAATTGTATACATACAATAAATGCGTGTATAATGTATGATCAGATGCAGCACATGTTTTTATAATCCGTAGACACATTTTTAACCTTTTCTATGCCAAGCGGTTTTCGTATGGGGAGACCCCGAGGGCCGT
>JAGVSQ010012624.1:0-11526 GCA_022683975.1 Rhyacophila evoluta
ATGAGAGCGAGCTTAGATGGATGCTATTATATACATTATCAGAATAGGATCTATCGAACTTACTTGGTAGACACTCTCTTTTTCACTCTGTTTATATATATTTGTTAAAATTCTTTCTTCATTCTTCTTTTATATTTAATATGTTTTTGATATTCTCGTCATAACTATATGTATATCGTGTTGTTAACGTACTTTTTAATGCTACAACATGTAATAAATAGAAAAATAAAAATATAAAATAAATAAAATATACTTAATTGTGTAAAATCAGATTATATTAAGTAAAAAATCTAGAAAAATTATTTGATTACTAAAATTTTTATTGGTATTGTATAAATAATATTGAGCGTGTGATTGTAAAAGAGTGACTATATCTAAAAAAAATTTCGTCGTTTTTTTTACTGACGAGTGAAATAAACTCTCTTCAGAAAAGTTTTCTTTCATTAAAATAGTTTTAGCAGAGCAGAAAATTCATTGAATTTGTACAGTTCAGTTATCTGCGGCAAATAAAGTACAACAGTCTCATTTGACTGGCAGTCACTACTCTGAAATTAGCATTGCAAAATACTACGATGGAGTAAACACCTACAAAATGAGTAAAATTTATATGCAAGTTCACCACAAGACAATTAATAAAACCAGGCAATATTGCTCTACATTTATTTATGGAACATGGAAAATGAATATATTAGTTTTTACTTGCATAGCATACGAGCATGATTACCATCAAGAAATCTGTACAGTATTATATGAATATTATTGTATAATTTATTTTTTATTGTTTATATTAATTGAACCTTATATAAACTTCATTGGCATCATCACGGTTTTAATAAAAAGTCAACATATCTAACGTGTCTAATATTTTTAGAAAGAATGATACATTTTTATTTGAGGACGACAATCATACACAAAAATTGTTCAACAATATTAACACGAGTACAATATAATGTATAATTTTATAATAAATACTTTCTTCTAATGGAATCTTAAAAACATACAAGATTTTCATATAACTGATACCATATATAAATATATTACAATGTCCACTTCGTAAGTGAACTATATGTATCTCAACATTGTGAAGATGACCACTACAGAAATAGATTATATAAATCTCATATAATATAAAAACAGACATTTTACAAAAATTGGTTATTAATAATTAATTTCAAAGCAATATCAGAAACATTTATAAATTAAACTTATTTGAAAACGAATCTTACATCTAATAAATATTATCATTTCTATAAACAAATATACAATGCGTAATATGTTACCTGTTCCGCTTGTACGTGACTCTTTTTTGGTTCGTTTATATTATTCGTAAATATGTAATTAAGTTTAAATCTCATTGCTAATTTTAAACATAAATTACTTTATTTATAAAATTTAAATTGGTTAAACATTATTTTTACATACTATTTTCAACAAGTCAAGCTTAAGACCTTGATAAAAAAAAACTATTGCTATTGCACTAAATTGTGTAATACCGTAATCTTCATTTTACAAGGAAAATTGTGATTTACTTAAAATATTCGAAAATACAAATCTGACATTTGGAAAAGCGAACAAAATGCAGGCTTTTTTTGTTAAGTATTTTATTTCGTGAGGTCTGAGGTACAGTTCATAAGCGCATAAGACTATCCATCCACTCGACCACAAGAACTATATAAATTTCAATTAAAATAGAGAAAATAGCCATTAGTGTATTACAATATGTAATATTTTATAATGTTTATAAAAAAAATACGAAAATGTGGATAATTACTTGAAGTAATAATTTAACTGCACTATATTAAATATCCATTAACTCTGCAGTCGCAATGCATTATTTCTTTTTAAGGGCTATTTGAAGAACTGAAAACAGGAGGGACTAAGGAAAACGGTTTCAGAATGGAGAAAATTCTAGTGAATGGCCCGCAATTACGTCGACGCATTGTGCGAATTAATCCTCTTATTTGAAACGCGCGTGACAAAATCGCGAAGGGATGGGGGATGGAAAAACGTCATCCGCAAAACAAAATCCTGAATAGCGGAAACGGCAAATCGATAAAATAAACGGAAACCGGATTTCGTCGATTTGCGCGCCATGGCTTTGTGGAGATTAACGGGACGACGTCTGAATTGAAACATTTCATTTAAATGAAAATCAATCTTCTAAAAAATAAATTATTTGTTTTTTTTTTCATATATTTGGATATACTCGTAGAGCCTTTTTCAATTTCAGCATCATCATCGATTATACATTTAAATGTGAATTTCCAACTCTCTTGGTATGCTTAGAGATTCTTCGCTATTTTTGATAAGAAAAATCGATGCTATTTTATATATAGTCCGGCCTAATCAATCTAGATTTTGTTACTAATTCTTTCCTTCTAGAATATCCAAATATAAGTCATAGATATATTTTAGTATTCACTGTTGAATCTTGGAGAGCTTAACAAAAGTTATCAAACTATAATATAGCTTTTATTGCAAACGCGATTAAATTTAATGTTAATTCTTCTTCCATATCCACTTCCTTATGTGCCATCTCTAAGAATTCCTGTCACCTGGCAGTATTTTAATGCTCTCTCGGGTCATACCGTCATCCCGTAACTCTACCGAATACATTATATAAATAGTATTAAGTGACCTTCCAGGACGTCAAGAATAGGCAGATGAGATTTAGATTTACTTAAGGCATCCGCAATATGTGGCCGAGGTAGATCCAGCGTCCCAGGTTCACTTTGTGAGTGATTAATGACTGCTCGGTCCGTTTCGAAGTCATACCACCGCATCCCTAGAATCCGCTGCTGGGACCTGTTCCAAAAACTTAAAATACGGCTGTTTTGTGCTTCGTTTCGTAACAGTAAGGCAGTACTAACAGAATACATGTATTAAGCAGACGGCATTTGGTATTAATATCATATAAAATTGGTTTAGTTGAAAATAATACACTGCAAATAATTTTAGTTGTATGGTTTTCAGTTTAAACTCTTAACACTCAGTTTAATTTATACTTGCTAACCATTAAAACAAACAACTAAGCAAACACTCTTAATTTAAAACAATAATTGTGTTTATGAATAGCAAAATAAAACAAAAATTTCATGAATTGTTTATTGAACATTTTATATTCTATTGCCTAGCCTATATCAGAAAGGATAGCGTACGCGTTTTAAAGCTAAAGATTTCGTGTTTGATTCCTACATCTGTCGGATTTAAAACAATCATAGATGCAGGACTAGATACTCATTAGCTAGAATAATTATCTGAAAAATAATTCATGTGAAAAAAGTTCTGTCAATGCAGATCCATATACTATACTTTCTGAGTGGATATCTGCAGACTGTGTAGATCTATATGCACCGCTTTTAAAACGATCGGTATAGAAATAAAATATATAATATATAAACACGTTTTGAAGAACATTGTACAAAAAAGTTTTCTTCTATTTCTTTGCCTTCTGAAAGCTAGCAATACATTTTAAATTGATTAAAAATCTACTTTATTTAAGGTTTTAAAAGTTAAATATATGTAAGATCATTTATAAAAAAAATCAATTGATTTCGAAATAAAGTGAATGTTTACAGGTACCGATGTAGTTTTTCATTTCGAATTAAATAAAAAAATCTATGCTGATGGTTAAAGCTCAAATATGCGGCAAAAACACTCACAATATCGCCGTCCGTAAATTCGGCGAGGCGACTCCATCAAGCGTACTCAGACGTGAATAAATCTGCCTACAGACATCTGTTCGGCTATTTTTTTAAGCGAAAGGTTTCTGTAGATCGAAGCCATTTGCCAATTTGGACAAGCTTAGTCAACCGAACATGCCTATACTGATAGATAGTTTGCAATGAAAATACTGCCGAACGCAAACATCGGATTGCATATAGGCATATGTTAAAAGGTCTCTAAAATAATATACCCATTTCAATACCATTTAATTTATTCATTCATATTATTTTTAATTTATATATTAAACTCGCGTGTGTAGATAAATAATCCACATACACTATTTACGAACTATAATTGTCAATTATTTATTTGGAAAACATGGAATGAATTTGATAAAAATAATATATTTATCGTAAATCAGTGTAATCTCTTTCTCTTTTCTGCCATATTTATTCTTTATGTAGAGCGTATGGTCGCTTTATGATTGGTTTTTCAAATAGACCAACCATTAAATGTTCAAAAGATGATAAACAAAAATTTAATTATATTGTCTTTCCGGTATAGTAGAGGTTAGCGTGCGCGTCTAGCAATCCGGGAAAAGTGGGATTAATTCCCATATCTGTTGAATTAAAAAAAATATCCAAAAATGCAGGAATGGATGCCCATTGAGATGAGCGATTGTTTGACAAATAATCTCGCAAAAAATCAGCCAGGACATTTTCACATTGCAAAGATTCATATACTCCGTCGATATTTTCACACTATACAGATCCATATGCTCCACTTTGGGAGCAAACATAGTATAAAAAGTATGCAGTTGCTTTCAAGCCGATAGTATTACTTGTATATATTGTATTATTTTTCTTAGTTTTATGGAAAATACATAATTGTTTCGTAGAAAATGTACAATATTTAGTACGTTGCATCTTTTTGATGGTTTATGTGAATATATAGATACATATGCTCTACTTTGGGAGTGAACATGGTATGAAATAAATATATCTGAGATATTTTCTTTAAGTTCCAGGTATATGAACTTTAATTTGATAGAGGGCTACCCTGTCCGTTCTCTTATATCTGAGTTCCTTTCGAAGTCAGACCACCTCAACCTCAGTATCCCACGCAAGCATCTGTTATCTGATAATATCATATTATATATATATTAGTATACCTATCGCTCTTGCAATGAAATAATATTACATCTAATCAATTGTTATTTTTAGTTGTTTAGAAGGATGAAGTCTAATTATATGTTTCATTGTGAAATTGTTAATTTTACAATATTTATTAATGGACGAATTGTAGTTTTTTTAGAAACTATTTTTCCAAAAAATACAATTTTTAAATTATGGTGTTATTACACTGAATGAGCGATTTACTCGTATTAATAGAAAGAAAAAAAACACAAACATTTCGTGTAGTTAACAGGATTTGAACTCGAGTCTTTCTGATACTTTATCTGAAATGATGCCATCTTAGTAATATAGATTAAATATTGTATTATCACTCGATTTGATAAAAAGTCATTCTTATTTTTGCTATATAAGTACTGCACAATAATTTAGCTATTTAATCAAAAACCATGTATATATAAATTTAGTTTAAATCATATAAGACGCACATTAACACATTAAGTGCATGTCACTTGTGATTTAATATATTTTTGAATATAGTCTAAACTATTAATTACGAAAAGTTAAACATTAAATCATGACATTTTTAGAACTAGATAGCACCTGTATACATAATTATATCTATTTATTCAAATTAATTTTTGATTCTTATTCGATTTTTTCTCTCGATAATTCCGAAAATAGAGCATATAGATGTTATACAATGTGTGAAGATATCCACTCCAAGCACGAAATATATTGATCTCCGAAAAGTGAACACATGTCTTGTTAACCATAAAAAAATGATTATCAGACAGTTGTTCAGCCCATTGAGTATTCCGTTCTATATTTTAGAATTTTAAAAAATCGGTGGTGTGGTAGTTAAGCTTACAATCTCCAGGTTTAAAACACGCACGCTAATCTGTCGATTTCGTATCGAGGGATTGTTAAATACTATAACTGTAATAAGAATGTTAATCTCAGTTTAAAAATAGCAATCGATGTAAAAATTTACGAATTTAGATTTGGAATGCTAATAGTTTTGAATTCTTAAACCCAAAATGAATAGTTCAAGTCTGACATTGATATTTTTAAACAGTTTTAATTATCTAGAAATGAACAAAAAAAAGCAATAGTTTCTAGAAGAAAATCGCTTGAAATGTTTTTCGCATGTAACTTTTAGGCCCTATGTCAAGACTTCAACTGTTCTCTGATAAGTTCTGCTAAGAGCAAAACTTGTTGGCCATTGTAAAAGTAATAAAAAAGTTTCGAGATAAAAAGTGACGGTCGTATTGATGTCCTTAATAAAGTACTAGTGAATATCTGCCAATACTTATTCTTTGAATAGTTCCAATAAGAACTAAAGTATTACTTATATCATTACATCATCAGAAAATAAACTGTAATATCCATGTAACATTACATCATTACTTGAATTCTGTTTTCATAAATCGAACCAATTTTGTTTTGATAATATTTTAGTTTCAAAACAAATTCAAGTAAAATTAATCACGTAGTAATTAATGTGTTATTTTTGGCCGTCTTCATTCGAGAGAAATATTAAAATTCTTTACAAAAAAGTGTATTCAAAAATTTATAACCTTTTCATGTACCTTCTGGCGTGTATATTTCTTAATTATATTTTTTGTGCCTACTCGTTTTTAATTTCATATATATATTTGTTAATTCTTTTTCTAAAACTATTTGTGAATAAATAGTTTAAGTTCAGTTAAGCTTAAGTAACGTTCCAAGTCTGGCAGATAACCACTGGAGTACACAACATCGTAATATTACGGCCCGCAGGCCAAGTGTTAAGTAGAGACTAGAATGAAACCACATATTTAGTTGAGATTTCATTAAACGTGCAATTATGGTAGATAGGAACTAGACGCTTCATTGATAAGTTAACCTATTTCAATGAATATCTTTGGGTATCTTGTATAGATAATATCATTTCATATTCGTGATAAATTAAAATTTCAAAACTCGACAAATTGTTCTACCTACTGTACAATCTTTTGCCCATCGAACGTGACAGAAAAAAATAGGAAAATTCAATGCATAGCTAATATTTTTTCACATATTTCAATAATATTTGTGTTTGATCGGATATGGGGGATGCGGGGTGATAGCTAGATATCTATTCATCGGGGTCGACATTGAGCCAATATGCCGTTTTTTTCCGCCCCTTGTTTACTTTTATTCAAACGCAATACACATTCACCTCAGCTTCCCCCATAAAGATTTTTTGTATTTAAGATTTACTATTTTCATACTTTGTACACCCGATAGCATAAGTTAAGTTTTTTAATTTTTTCTTTATTAATTGGGTTATTTTAAGGTTAAAAAATTGGAAAATGTTACTGTCACTGCACTAAATAAAATTTCCATATTAGTCTTTTTTAAAAAACTATGTCTACAATTTATCATTCTAATTTGAATAATTCATATTTTTTTGCTTCTTTTTTAGAATAATCTTAAAATTAGAATATTTCTTATATTTTAAATTTGAATTTCGAAAGTAAGTCTTCGCTTTTTAGAGTGTCTTTCGATTTTGAAACACATACAGTTAGCAATAATGTATGAATAAGTCGTTAAATAAAATAGTTTTTAAGCTTAGCTATTATGTCGCATAAAAAGTGACGGTTTTGTATATTTAAATAATTATTCCGAACATGATATTATTAAATTATGTGAATGTGTACGTATATTTTTTTCTTATTCAACAACCACTTGTTAAATCTATTTAAAAAAAATCCAAAGTAAAGATATTTCCATAATTACGAACATTTTTATATTGTGCCTAATCAAAGTTAAAAAAATAAAAATGGATCATTTTGTCATTGAAATATGCGTGTCTCCTTGTCAGTGTTGGGTAACAGATCTGCACGACCAATTTTTGTAAATAATTTTTTTTTTCGCGTATTCGTTACATCGAAATTTTGTTTTAACGAAAATGTGCAGTATGAATTTCGCTACGAGAGATTAGCACGTATTTTTATCAACAATACATAATTCAATTTTTGAACATAAACGAAGGAAGATATTTTCGATGTATGACTTCTTACGTTTAATGTTCACTAGAGAAGAGCTTTAGAAAGCTTCAAGGGAAAAAGTTGATATCCAGTAGAATAATGAATTGAGAAAATATGTAAACAACTTACTTAATAAACTCTTTGTTGTCTGATTGCTTCTGTTTAAATATGCACACATTAATGAAGTTTTCTTGTTCTATTTATTATATTTATATACTAATCGTATTCAATATCTTATAAAACTAATATTTATTTGTAATTTTATACTTCAGTAAGTGAAGGATTTTTATATAATATGAGCTTAAAGAGTTATCGTGCAATTTGTCATGAATTCCTCTATGAGCGAGGCATAAAAAAATAATCCACCTTAACCATCAAATATTTTTAGTCATTTAAAAAACAAACGTTCTTTAGAAAGTGCTGAAATTAACATGTAACTTCATATTTTCCCTATTTAGTTTTTTATATTATCGCATAAATATGAGACTATTTCCTTATAATTGTTTTTATTAAAGGAAAGCTGTGGCTGGTTTCATATAAAAAGCTTATTCATAATATTATACATACTAGAGTTATAAAAACATTATAATAAATAAAGACTTTATTTTTTTGCATTGATAATTATCTGACACGTTAAACTAACTCTTTGATTACAGCAAGGATGACAAATAAGTGTTATTCAATACATTTTTACAGGTATTTAAAATAATTTTTTCAATCCATTCAGTACATAGATTATTTTTGCAAATTGATTGTATGATAATATCCCGCAATCTACTACATCTTGCATATTATATTCATAAAAAGGTTTATATTTGTATCCTGTAGCATTTGTTTATATTATTTTTTTATAAAACTTGGTTAAATAAATGTATTCATATTTTATTTTATACATTACTAAAGTCAATAATATATTATGTATATGTGTATGTATGTGTATCCTTTTTGTACGATCTAGTGTATTTTTTTACGTATATCCTATTACATGGTAACCCAGTAGCGTAGTTGGTAGTGTGCATACTTAGAAATCTGCGGAATGCCAACTCGATTCTCTGTCAGTCGGATTTAAAAAATACAAGTCTGGATGCCTATTAAATTGAACAATTGTCTGACAAACAAATCTCGTGAAAAATAATCTCTCAAGAAGTCTTCACATTGCGGAGATCCATTTACTCCACTTCCATAGTGGATACACACTGTGTAAATTCATAAAGTCTACTTACATACAAAAATACTTTCCCCATTTTTATGAGAAAAAAAAATTAATATCCATATGCAAAAATATCATGAAATAACTTTCGATTATTACCGATGTTGTATTAGTTTTACCTCTCTGTTTGCCGATGAACTATAAAGAAAAATAAAGAATTTATTCCAACAGATCCCTCCTATCAATAAACACTGCCTCCGAGTGCACTTTTTCATCGTTAAGTCAGGCCAAATATTTGCCCACGTCTTCCCTTATTGCGTTTCGTCCTTTATCGTGGAAATGCACTCGACAAACAACACACCACCTCGAGGTAAATCTCGCGTTAAATATGAACACGATATTCAGAATTCACTATTATATGAATCGGAAGTTGTGAGTTTATCGGTGCTTAAAAAACTGCAAAGTAAATATCATGGAACGTGGCACATTTGAATTTCAATTATTTTTTAGTGTCTTTCAATATAATAAATACAGCGATATAAGTTATAGAGGTATATGCTTTTCTATGAACAATATGAATTGGATCAAACATACTTTTAAAGAAAAAAAAATAGTTTTATTGAAACGCATATCATAAACACAAAATATTTTTTTTATTATAGTATTAATTTAAGATTTTTAAAATTACAATAAAGAAACTCATTGTGATGATAATAGAAATCAATGTTAATTGCCTAATTTATGAATGCTTATTTTGTGTATAGAGATAAATACGCTGCCCTATATGAATAATATAATGATCAAAATCATATTTTGTTTCAAGCCCTCCGGTTAGCGTAGTTAGTAGCGCGTGCGCCTAGTGATCCGGGGAATGCGGGCTTAATTCCCCACCTGGTCGGACTTTTTAAAAATCTGAAAATGCAGGACTGGATACCCATCGGGTTGAGCAATTGTCTGAAAAACGATTCTCGTGAAAAATAATATGTCAAGACGTCTTCGCATTGCGGAGATCCATATGCTCCACGTTGGGAGCGCACATAGTATATAAAAAAAATGATCATGTAGAAGTTACAATATATTTATACTATAAATTCACTATAGATAGTGGCGATTTTTAACAATACTTTTTAAGTCAAAATTTTTTAAAACGAAAAATCCTTATGTTTTAAGTCTAAAAGAACACTTTGAATATATTGTGCATTTTCGGTACCGTAAAAGAAGCGAGTTGAAATCCTACAACTCTAAATGATTTGAAGATGCATAATTAAATACTAAGTGAGTTGAACAGTTGATACTTTCGGGATCCATGTGTGATCCATAAATGAATAGCTTTTTTCAGATTCTTATTTGGCACAACTAGATTTTTTACCCCGCCCGTTCCGATAGTAAAGCATATGCAACTACGCCATGTAGAGATGCTTGTTCCAAAAGTGGTGTATACGAATCTTTTTAATGTGAAATCACGTCTTGACAGATTATTTTTCAGAATAATTGGTTATCAGATAATTGCTCAAACCAATGGGAATTAATTGCTGTAATTACGGGTTTTTTTAATCTGGCAGATATTAGAATCAAACCAGCATTCTTTGGATGCAAAGTGCGGATCCTAAACTACCGGAGAGGCAAAATATATGTGTACAACATGTACAAAATATCTATCATATTATGTCTTCCTGCAACATAAATATTAACTGACAAATACATCCGTTGTAGTGAGCGTTTATAATAATGTAGTCGTTATGTGATTTACTATCGACGTTTAGTCTTCCCTTATTTCATACAAAACGCATTATAATCAATGTCCTGTGTGCAGTTCTATTTCATATTGTATCCAGAGCCGTGTCAGGCTTAAAATCACCCGCGAATACTATATTAACCCGCTCGCGCGTACTGACGCCAATGTGCGTCAGTAGACTGATGATCCAAAGAGAGTTATACCAGTAAAACGGAGAAGAATACAATATCTGTTTAACCGATAGTGTATCAACGTATACAAAACGTATACATCTATTAACATAATTATTTGAAAAGCTCATTTCTAAAAAAACTCACTGCCTAGGTGAAGCAAAATTTCGAATGGCTTACGCGCGAAAGTGTTAATAAAAAACAACTAGTTAATAGATTACGATGTACATAATGGTCATCTAAACCAGTACTCCGTAACTTCTTTTCTTTCATGGCACACTTACTGTTTATACACACACCACCCGTAAAAAAAGAGGATGTTTTTCCTTTATTGTAGAAATCCGCCATGACACCCCCAGCATCGTCTAGTGTGCCGTGGCGCAGCGGTTGCGGAAAACTGATCTAAACAATCTAGTCAAAACAAATATTGGCTTGACACGAATACTGCATGACAACCAAAGTACTTAAGAATTAAAATTACATAAATAAAATTAGGAAGATATACTGTAAAATATAACATAATTAATAAAATATACATGTATAATACCATGTCCTCTCCGAAAATGTAGAATATAAATTTTATTAGTGTTGTGGCGTATACAAATTAAATACATTCAGCCGGTTATATAAATTGATTGCATCTTAGCCATATTATATA
>JAGVSQ010012625.1:0-11526 GCA_022683975.1 Rhyacophila evoluta
TATATATATACAATATATATATTTGCAAATAGTGCCCATTTAAAAAAAAATCACGAGAACTCTCTGTGAATTGATTTCAAAAATAAATGTACATTTACAAAAGTTGAACATAAAACGTTCAATGGCGATTCGTAGATTACTAGCTCAAAAAATTCAAATCATTAAATTTAATATAAACGTTATTACCCAAGGTGTGATGTGGTATTTGTTAAATTGTTTACGCGTATACCGAGAAAGGCAGAAATTTCAAATAGTCATTTAAATAGTTCTTGCTATAATTGGCATCTATTTTTATTTTCCATACGTAAATCATTTTGGAGGCACTGAAATTATTACTGAAACATTTTCATGTAAAATTAATTTCAAATGAGACGTCTAGACTGCGCAATGACTAGCTGGGGATATGAAAAAATATCATCTAGCTAATTTTTTAAATAAATACTTTTAAAAACAAGAGTGAGTTTAATTTGTTTTATAAAAATGCAGTTTAAAAAAATATTTCAAAAATTATTAATTCACATAAATCATATACGTACTTGTTTCATAAAATAAATGTAAAAATCTTGCATAATAATAAAATTTCATGTTAGTATAAAAAAATCGTTATTGTTTGAAGTAGGTTTCCAATTCAGCGCAAATTAACAGAAATTTCTCGAGGGACTAAGGGTAGGAAAAAATCAACGGGAAAATTGTGAAATTTGCTTTTGTGAGAGATTATTTCATATAAGGATTCCGTTCCATCACATTTTTTTCTACACGCGTAATTTATTATTAGCACCCAGTCAAAATAATGAGAAATATTTTATTGAGCACTTATATGATGCTAAAAAAGAATATAATATTGGATAAAATTTTAAATAAATACACTTTTAAAAATATACATTAAACACGATAAAAGAAAAGTTTGAAACAATCTGTATTTTAAAGTAGACAACCAATAATAAGCATTAACTAAGCTAAACTAACATAAACTAACTAAATATTAATGGATGTAATTATTATTGTTGACTTTTCATATTACTCACCAGACAAGTGAAAGCCATCAGTGTATCTTGATGATATATATAAGTTATAATAAAAACGTATAAAGAATGTTACTGGATATTTTTGTTAAAAACTATTGTTTTAAATCAAATACCTACTTACTATATACGATAATTAATTTTATTTAAATAGTTTAATTTATAGAAAACTAAATAAAAAATTGAATATTGGATTCATATAGTCGTTTATTTGAAAAAAATATACTATCATTTGTACGGTAACCTCCACCAATTCCCACGATGTTTAATAGTTAATTATTGTTCTTTCTTACAGGTATACTATTTCATCATATACCATGATGATATGAGCTAAGTATCAGAATTGTTCGATGAGTAGCTTTCCATAACCTAGCTTAGCGTGTAGATGATTCATTATAGCAACTCTAACTAACCTCTGGTGATTTCAAGCCTTGTTGAAAATAAATTTTCTCACTTACCATAAGGTGTAGTTTTTTTTAATCCAGAAAAACATTTTTTACAAGAACGAAATCGTAATTCTCCACAAATAGTTGAATCAACACGAAAAATATTTTTCTCAACTGACATAGAGACACTTTTTAATAAGTGTATTTAAAATTCTGTAATTTAATACAATATATCAACAAGTAGGACGGTTAAAATAAATTAAATTCGCAATGCCTTAAAGTAAAACTATAAAGTATTCTATAGTAAAAATAATGTCACTATTCATGGTTTTGATTAGTACAAAATTATCATTTGTACTTTCGCTGTTGGCGAATTATACAAAAATAGCATTTGCTTAACATAATAACTTTATATATCATATAAATCCAAGTGATATAGGAATCACTGTGTGAAATAAAATCTCTAAAGTGAGAGTCTGGAACACTTTAGTTTGACGTCTTGCTCAACCCATACTCGTCGGTAAGTTATGACGTACACGCACTCGCAGCTTTTTGATTAATGAAAGTCGTTTTTACACTAAGCCTAGACCCCGACACTTAAGCGTGGTGTAATCCACTAAATATGAGCGAAAGCCCTCTCTTTACTCCTCGTGATGTGGCCATAAGAAAGAATTTACAGAAAAATCTATTTGGCCACGTCGCTGTTTTGTATTCTTAATGGCAACATAAGAACGTGAGCTGTGAAAATAATTTATCAACCTAATTTTTAATAAACATTTAATAAAGTATTCATTAATTTTATACAAAAATCAGATAAAAACATCCATTTGTTATTTGCATATGCATTGGTTCAAAATATATTTAGCTGAAATTATGAAATATTGTATGGGGTATACTAATACAGTACGACATTATAAATTAATCAATAAAACAAATTCAAAATTATAAAAATACAAATAAACTACGATTTGTGCACTTTATAAAATATTTCAAAGCGTTCAATCTTTCTTTATTTAGCTGTTGACTCATTTTATAAATGTTCCTTTAGGCATTTGATTGCTAAATTACTTGGCAACAGTAGTCTACGGTTTGTTTTTGGATCATTCCTAGCTGGATAAAATATTTGAATGAAGAAAATATCAATGATATAGACTGATTTTTAAATGATTGATTACTAACTGAAATATATATTTTTTAATTTTTACATAATGGTGACCCTAATATAAATATAACGAGCCAGTGGCGCAGTTACATATTCAGCGCTCTAGATCAAGTAGAATAGCTACACGCCCTGGTTTCTGGTGATTTTTTTTCTATGTAATAACAAGTTGGCAACTTAGACTTTTGATCGAGATCATATCTCACAATGCAGGTATGTTCTAGCGCTGGGCTAAGCTAAAGCTCCTTCCAGAAGTTATAGATTTTTTTAAGCTCTCACGCAAACTAAAAAAAAATCTTTTGATTTTGCACCCTCCACGACTCATATTTGTTAACACAGTAAAAAAAATAATATATTAAATAAATTAGTGAACTGTGTAATATTTTTTGATTTCATTCTTTCCAAAGGGTAAAACTTGTTTTGGCAGAAACATGAGGATTTTTGGACAATTTTATTATTTTCTTTTAAACACATGTACGTTATAATAAAAATGGGTGAAATAGTTCAGCCCGTATAAATTCATTCATAACATATCAACCGCCTTATGCGATCACCCAAAATCTGAAAACCAATGAAATGTGGGTTCAGGCTTTAGAATCTGTTTATACAAAAATATCGGCCGTACTTGTAAAACACGTGACGAACATGGATAGCGAAGGGTTATAAAGGGGTCAACTTTAAACTACTTCTCATACAATTTTATAATAATAATAATTTAACGACCACAATGTTTTTAGATCATTATAATCCAAAATATTTCTTTAAAAAAATCCAATCCAATTAGAATTAGAGATTTTAAAAAAAATGATCTTGGACAATAGATTTAGAGATTTTTATCTCTGTCTATACACGCTGTTTGCCTTCTCACTTTTTCTTTAGTTTTCATATATGTATTATAATCGTAACCAAAGTAGCATGATCGCACTCGAATTAATACATAATATAAGCAGGAGATTTATTTATCGTGTGCATTCGTCCATTTGGTTATCTGCTCGTTGTTTTTATTTGCGATTTCGTTACTCCAATTCATAAGTATACTAAAATGTATAAATAAACGAACTATTTATACTACGTGAAGTTAATGTAAAATATAATAGTTGTACTGGCATAGATACAGATACAATTTAAGATAACATTTAGTGGGAATCAAAGTCTGCATTGAATGGCTTTTTTGTGTTAAGACATAAAAATATTGTATTATTTTAAATATATTTGTTAATATGTAACAATAAAACATTCGAGTTGTTGTGAAATCGTCTGTACTAATTAAATATCTAACTCGACAGTTCATTATTGACTTTCACTTGGTTAAAGATTAATTTGAATAGTAATCCAAAGCGATTTCTCACCCGTTAAATTTCAACAAGTCACCTCGCGGGTGCAAGAGTCGAAAATACCATTAAACGTAGTGGATCGTATCCGTATCAATCAAGCGCGGTTTCCTCAGCAATAGAGCTCGTGTCGTCAGGATTAATTCCCAGCCTATCTCGTTTGACGGCACTTCTTGTCATCAAGGGATGTAAAATAATGATCAGGATTAGATACGAGAGCTTAAAGCTCTGATACATTCACATATCACGCGCTCCGAAAATTGGGCTTGAAATCTTAATTTGAAATAAAATTTATGAAACACTTACAACACGCCATTTATATTTAGGCATGTTTGCATAATTAACACGATAATAAATTAATAATTAAATAATGTATGTATTAACAATATCGTATTTTATTTTACTTTTTTACCTGTAAGATTCTCGGCATAGTGTAACGTTGTAATACAATATGGATAGTTTTTTTTTTAATTTTATTTATTGTTATATTAATAAGTACAACATCCTAAAGTTTGAATAAGACATTAAAATACAGTAATTATTAATATGTTTAATTAGACAATAACACAATATATGACTTTATAATTGTTCAAGTGGCTTAATATGTTGTTATTTTATAAGATATAATGACTATAATTCAATGCGTGTACACAGATCTTTGTCAAATCTAATTTATAGAGTTCTAGTATTAACAAGCACTAAAATTACGTATGCAAATTCACTAATACTAAAACGTGGCATACGTCGTATGTGCTAGCTGTTTACATAATCACATCGGTTTTGATAACGGTGTCGTTTTAAAATTCACGTCTTTGAGACGGGGCGCCGCGACGTCGAGGTTCGCGCAAGCACGCGCTGTCGCGCTGTACCCACCGCAAGAAGGATTTGCCCCCGCCTGACAGAAAGCTCTGGTCTACGTGATGCCGAATCTTCGAGCCTCATTAAAGCTCCCGTGGGAAAACCTCCACCGGGACGCCGGAAGCCCCGCAAAAAGCGTCGTTCGTAAATAAGCATTTTTTACTCACTTTGGTCTGCCGCAGAGACAACGGTAGACCGTTGTAAGTAGGTCCTCTTATTCAAGTAAAGGACTCTAATTATAGTCTTATGTAAAATCTCTGTCGATTTGATCTACGCTATAAACTTAAAATGATAATCTTATAATATCCTTAAGATATAGCTTATTAAAACTCATATAAATATTCATGGATGTTTATAAAAATGTTTAAATTAATCTGTCAAATAATGCGCAACAATTCTTTTTTTATTTTTATAAGAAAGGAATAAATAATAAAAACAGTAAACTTAAGTTATAGATATTTTGATTTAAGCTTAATATAGTGATACAATTTAATATTATAGTCAAATATATTGTACTATTATTTAAGAACCGTTATAATGTAGTCGAATCTTTATCTAGTAATAAAGATTCTTTTTTTGACTTAGAGATTTAAGCTTACAGATATTTTACGAAATAAATAGCTTTTAAATATGAATACCAAAATGGCAATCAAAATTTGAAATAAATTCAACGGTTGACAAGTTATAAATAAATTTTACACACATATTTTTTTGAACCTGAAATATATGTTTGAATTAAAAATCTATGAATATTTAGTATCACTGATATATTATATTGTACGATCGGTAAACTTTTACAGCGTATAAATATTCATCAAAATTTTGATTGTATTTTAATCAAGCTCCTGACCAATTTTAATCAGTTTGGTATTACCAACAAAATAATCAGAAGCAAGCGATAAATTTTATTCAGCATCACGTATTTACCTCAGTGCATAAACCGCACGATATCAAGTCGATTTGAAACAGTTAATTAATTCCAGCTTCTTGTGTAAGAAGTCAATAAAATAATAAATAATAATATTTCTATCAAACGATCAATACAATGGGGCGGGTATTTCCAAAGTGAACTTATTCCAAAAAAGTTCAGAGAACATTTTGAACAAGTACATTTTGTATAAACTAAGCATATAATATAGTGTCAATGTTTATTTTGTTTTCAATATTTTTGAAATCGATATTTCTACCGGCTTGTATGCTTAATAGTTGTTTTATAAAAAAAAACATACGTGCACATAATCTTCTCCTTTCTAATTTAACATAATGGAATAAGTTCACTTTGCAAATATCTCCTACAAATGGACTTAATTAAAATTATTTGTACTTAAGAATAACGTATTTGGTTTCAATTAACCAAATCAACCAAATTCCGAGTTCAATTGTTTTAAGGCGAATGCAAACATCCATATATTTGATTGTGTTAAGGTATTTTATTATATATATGAGTATTTAGACAAAAACAAAAAAAAATGGTAAATCTTCATAATATATGCATTGGATGTAGTATATCATGATTACTATTATTACTTACAGACCTGTAACTTGGATAATAAAAACAGGCTGCTAGAATTTAGCATACGACTTTCAAAAATGTCTAGTGTAGAGGTTAGCATACGCGCCTAGCTGTTCGGGGAATGCGGATTTGACTCCCACATCTGTAAATTTTTTTAAAAAATCCAAAAAGCAGGACTTAATGTCCATCGGATTGATAATTTTTTTTACAAACAGTTATCATCAAAAATAATCTATCAAGACGTCTTTACACTAAGGAGATCCATATACTCGAATTTCAGAGTGGATATCTTTACACTGTGTCGAACTATGTGCTCCTTTTTGGGAGCAAACATGGTATAAAAAATATATTTGTAAAATTCATAAATGTTGTCGGTTATTTATCAGAAAGTATTAACTCGTGAATATAACTCTGTCTATGATATATCTTAAAATTCATCTATAGATTTGCTTGAGAACTACTGTATAGTGACACGTATAATTATCATAGTCTATGTTTATGTTATTACCCGATGTATAGCAATAGCTGATAATAAAAAAGTATTTATAAAAATATACACAAGATGTGATTTATACCGACTGATTGTGATAACAATATGAAATTCTGAACATCATTATGCATTTTATCAATATCCGGCTTCTACTGTAGCATCATTCCAAATAATATTTAGCATTCACGTAGATGCTTTTAATGTTACGTGTTTTCCATATTTTCCCGTGTAGTAAACACTTTTTAATAAATTATTATTGTATACATTTTCTGAATAGGCTTTAGCATGTATTTTTAGGCATCTATAAATTATACAAGGTTCTTAAAAACGCTTAAAATATTAACATAAAAGGTTCGCAGAACTCATTTTTGTTTCTTATTTTCTTTGTAAAAAAACCAACTGTGTAAATAAATGCAAATCAAAAACACCCGTAAAACAACTTAGCGCCTACCGCCCAAAGAAATAAATAAACTTTTGAAGTGTTTCTCCTTGGTTGGTCAATTATTCCAGCAGTAAACTTCGTTCGGGGGATTGTAAATATAACTGAGAAAAGGAACCATAAACCCAATGATGTAGAAAGCTTTATTCCTTCAAATATTTTGATGAAGTGCTACCATAGTCTTATGCTGAAATCATTTTAAAGTAATAACATTTTCGACCGTAAACAAAAATAAAGAAAAAACTAGAAATCACCACCGTCAGTCTTATAGACCAATTGCCGAACAAAGTATTTTCAAATTGTTTTCCAATTTCTACGCACTTTTCCTAAGCTTCATCATATATTATTATATCTATTCATGGAACCTTAAGAATTTTTTTTCATCTGACATGGTATTTCAAATATATTTTATAAAATATAAAATGATTAAAAAAATTTTAACATTTCAAGTTATGTATATTATTGACATACATTATTTTTTTATTTGTCAACTACGCAATTATTTATATAGGTTAAACTTAAAATCGCATTCAAACACATCATATCTTAAATACTTAATAAAAGAGCGTTGAAATAGCTTTAAATCGAGATTTAAATTACCATCCTTAAAAATATATACGCAGCTTAATAAATTATTCCTTTTCATGAAATTGTAGCAACTATATAAGCAAGTATAAAATTTAAACGAGTATATCTTTTGTAAGTTTCCAAATCAATTTTAGTAAAAACTTTTTCAATTAAATAAAAATATTATCAAATTAAAACATTTGCAACAAATATTTTCCCCATCTCTATTTTATTTGGCTTTGAACGTATAAAAATGATATTGTTATAAACAAAGTTTATCTCATTGTAAAGTGACTTTCCATAGTTTTTTTTTCTGAAAATGCAAATTTGTTCCATTATACTTTTTACTGTTCATCCTTAAATAATATATACTAAGCCTGGTTTTAACTTAATTTAAGTCATTTTTAGAGGTTTTTCTTTCGTCTATAAATAAGATAAGTTTTTATTCGTATAATTTTGTACGAGCAAAATGAAAATTAAATGAGACAAGTTACAAAACACTGACTTACTGCGTCCAAATTCCATGTAAACTGAAGTAGTAACGTGTACATGAAACACGAGGAAAAATGTAACATTATTCTTGAGAGCAGCGATAACTTTTAATATTTAATGCCTAGTCGGAAGCACTCTACAGAAAATCTTTATTACGTTATACCCAAGTTAACATCTATGCCAAGTGAAATTCCAAGTGAAAATTTGAATAAGTACAACACAACTCTTTCTTGAGCGTAAAGAGAGCCCCAGACTTGTTATTTTTTTGACGTGATGCTTCAGCAATGTGTTACAAATTTAGTGTACAAAACAAATAAATCACCACAATTCTCACTCCAATACAACTTATATGAACTTTGATAACATATAAGTATGGTATAAGATAATTTCAGATTACTCAATGTTATACCGCATATTAATTTACACATGAAAAAGTAATGTATTGTAAATAATTTTATATAGACATATAGAATTCTAATCCACAATATCTGCATCTGTTTAACTGCAGCACCCCGATTTACGGAAAAATGTTTTCAAAATGAAAAAGAAAATTTAAACATTAACATTTAACAGCCAAACCAATGTTGAGTCTTGTTCAAAAATAGGCAGCGACTTGTTTTTATATATTGTTTACATAGTGTTGCGTGACATTAGTCTCATATTATATATTATACTATAATCTAGCATTTCCTTTGAGCCAACCCATTTTTCATAAGTCCATTTCAGAAAAAAAAAATTGGATGTTTATGTTCATAGCATCAAATATACATTATGTGTTAGACTATATTTTATATTTATGTATTACATTTATAAACTAAAGCGAAAGATCGGCAGTAATCGACTCTTTCATTATCTCTTAACATTCTAATGACAAATAATATCAAATAAAACTTACATACGTAGTTCTGAGCGTATTTATAACTAATGTTACTTTGAAATTTAAATAATTTATACTTTTTCATTTTTACTTTTTTACTGTTATACTTTTTGAGCTCTTCCGGTGGCCGAATGGAAGGTGAAAAGTCACGAGTTCAAATATCGGACATAATTGATGAAGATTGTATTTATTTAAAAATGCAGAACTTAAATTCTAACGAACTGAACAATTAGTTGACGACATCACACAACAAAAACGCCTCTTAACAATATGAAGATCCATATGATAGGCGTTTGGTTTGGACATTTATAACATATCCCTATGTTTTATTAAACAAGTTTTCCTTTTTCTTTCGTCTTGAAAGAAGACTTTTCTGTTGTTATTTTTAATTCTTTAGTTATCAATAGATGTTAATCGAATCATAAATATATATAACATGATTACTTCATTGATAAATGAATCTACATCTACAATTAAAAAGGTTTTTATTGTTAGTCTGGTATTATATTTATTCAATTTAGCGAAAATAGCCTTTCGCTTGAAACCCTATAAATTTTTTGCCAGGCTAATATAAAATAGCTTCGTATTTTCGCAAACAATGATATCGAGTTCGAATTCTTTCTTTCGTACAACAAAAACATTTGTTCTTGGGTTTCTCCAAATTAGCAGTCTTCGCTCGAGCCATTGTTTGCCTCTATAGGTTTTGGATTTCTATTGTTTGCATTATAATGCCCTGACACACCTCTCAGCAATACGTAAATATTATTTTTCGATTGTAAATATCTCTTTCTCGTCGAATTTATTGTGTTGCTATTTATATGTTTCTATGTTTTATACAACTATCATATGATAGTCGTAAACTAATTACATCGTATTACAATTTCTTCTTCATAAATCGTCCATTAATATAATTCACTGAACTATGTGATACTTGAGAACAAATTTATACATTTTTTCATTATAAATAATTATAAAATGACAACTGGCGTATTTTTTATTAGGGCGCTATCGCATTCAATGACTGATATTTTTTTATAACTACATACTACATCATTATCACTAGATTTAACTTTAAAACATATTTGGGACGCTTGTCAATTATAAATTGAGACTAATCAATAATCAATTTACTATATATATTTGTATTCATCGCCTAGGTCCTCACTGGGTCCAAAAAAAATGTTTGTACTGATTGTTTCGCGAAAGATTTAAAATATCAGCACATTTTAGGGCATCCTATGTAAATGTTTATTTCGTTATTAAGTCGCAGAAAAATACCAATATTCACATATTTATGTAAAAAATACTCTGTTATAAAAAACATTACCCTGCAAGCTTTTGTTTTTATTATGAAAGCAACAATATGCAACTGAAAAAATGTATGAAGATAAAAGTTTTAACGATATAAATTTCAAGTTTATTTCATCTCCAGCGGAATATTTTAAACCTCAATAAAAATATACATAAAGAGATTGTTTAAAAAAAAATACGAAACTGTGAGGCGACGTTTTTAGCCCGAATAATTTTCACGATCCAACTTTTTTTATATTCATGAATAACGTTGATTTTTTTTATTTTCAGACAATTGCTGGCACCGAACCTGATGCAGAGGCACTTTCTTTCGAGCGGGGCCGAGCAGACCTCCAAACAGGTGGGCAATATAACAGTTTCCACTCAGTGTTATGAGTCTTTAGGGGCACATAAAGGCCCAAAGACGCCACCGCATAAATATTGCGACGACACGTGAAACCATTTTTCTGTTCTCCACAAAATACAAAAATCTAAAAACCTGATTTTTTTTGTTTCAGCAACAATTTATATTTTCTACCACAAAAATTGATCTCCTATAAACCTACTTTAAGAAAATATTCTCTCACAGTTTTTTTATAAAATCTTAAAATTCTAGCGAGAAATTGAATTGAAGCATTCGTACATTTATTCTACCGTACATATTTACTAAACTTATTATTGAAAAAAATACTAGACAGAGTCGTAAAATGATCGATGTAAGCATTTCTCGCTGATGTCACGAACAACGATTTATGGCTGTTTACCATTCAAATGGTTAAAACGTATCTGTCACTTCATATTTTTATTTAAATCTACCATATTAAAACTTGGTAAATCCCATTATATTAAAATAAAAGTTTGTGCATGATTTTCAAAAATTTTATTTACCATGACAATTTATATCATTTAATATTTAAAGTTTTTAGTTTAAGAAGTTTTTTCTTGATTTAAATACAAAAAAACTGTATAGAATAATTTGTGTTATTACTTTAAAGTGCTATATCAAATTGTCAGCTTTACTAAAATACTTCGTACTCGCCGACTCCTCTTCTTCTATATGTATTATTTCTGACAGTAATAAATAATTTTGTGACGCCTAGGA
>JAGVSQ010012626.1:0-11525 GCA_022683975.1 Rhyacophila evoluta
TTTAAATTCTTTCTTCATTATTTTTCTATATTTTGATATGTTTTTGATATTTTCGTCATAACCATACTATATCGTGTTTTTAATGTATTAAACTTGTTATTTGTAATGTTACAACATGTACAAAATAAATATTTTAAAAAAAATACAAAAAAATAATTGTAAAGAGAGATAATAAAATTAAGAACCTTGTCCGGTGAGTTAGACAGATGCAATTTTTTTTTATTTATAAATCAATATCAAGAAATTCTTACCCTCACTCAGGTGGAAGTTGTCAATAACCGAGACGATTTCAAACATAGCCATTGCTCTCCCCTTTATCATCACTAGTGGCAAATTAGTTGTAAAATTAAGAATAAAGAACGGCATAACTATGAAACGCTCTATCATGTCAGCCATATGTGTCATGATAATATCTCGTATCAATAAAATTGTCGGAAGACCAATGGGTTGTTTGATGGACTGACAACTAATCTTTGTGAAAAACAATCTGTTAATATATTTTTTTTCATTCAGGCACTCCCAGTGTTAAAAAAGATATTAAAGCAGCATTCATTTACTTGAATTCTATTTTATAACTGTTGTATGATATAGTATGATGCTATAGTTTGATAAGTTTTGTCGATAACTATTTCTGACGTAGCAAAGCTTATTAATATAGTTTAAAGTATTGGTATCACAACTAGTTTAAAATAAATATTGAATAGCTATGTTTTTCTGACTTATATATCATGGCTTCGTTGATTTTTTAAATTTGTATAAAGCATGAAGTAGATAAAGAATGAAAACATATGTATATATTATGTGAAAGAAAATTGACTCCATTAAATTTGGACTTGTCCGAGCTAAATAAACTTGTTAGCCAGCAGAGCATAAAAATAATAGATCGTAAAACCCGAATCTTTTAGATCAGCAAAAGGGGGAAAATATGATTGTTACAAGGTGGTCTGCAGCATCTGACAAGATATATTACAGTACCACTGGTGATGTATCAATGAATAGACCGTATTATTTACACGAGACGTTCGTAGGTTTTAAAATAAACAACGACAAATTTTATTTTCATTACAATTCAACATTATTCATACCGTATTACAACAATACGTAATATTAACTACATACAATCTACTCTGGATGGAATTAATTCAGAGCATGTTGTGGGTTGATCTTACCATAAAAGGTTGGGCGACCTGAGGTTGACGACCGCTGCCTTTGATGTGCTCCGTATAATTTATGTATGCACTATTTAATACAGCTGTTATCTTACAACTGAGCCTAAATTTAATATTGTATTATATCTCTAATGCACTCTTTCGAAATGATTTTGTAGCTAGAAAGCAATATTCTTTAACCTGTATCTTGCATTTCTTTCCACCATCCACTACGCCTTGACACTCGTTATACGAATATACACCGTGGTGTAATTAATGTAAAACTGTACTAATTGTCAGAAATGTTCCAAGAGCGGCATCCCAATACCTCGGTGTGCATGCACTAGAGTTAGCAGGATCCCTATTCTAACTAAATCCTGTGAGGATCGAGCCTTATTGAAAAAAGACGTTTTCCCTCGTTTTAAAATGCCGTAATATGTTTATAAGATGAAGTGGCGTAGCTACCGAAAGCAGTTGGAGCGCACTTCTCCGGGCTCACCAACTATTATTGGGTTGGGAGGTGCAAGTTCCCGTAGGAAGTAAAATTTTTAAACTAGCTTCAGAGCTAAAAAAAACGAGAAACCATAGGGGCTAAAACGATTTTACTTGTTCCAAGGCGCCGAATATGTAGCTACGCCACTGATAAGACGATTATAGGAACTAAGCACTAGCGTTTAAAAGCTCTTCTCTTTCAATGTATATATAGAGACACTCTTAGATGAAGTGATTGGATATGATAGTGTACAAGACCGAGCCCATATAGCTTGGAAGAAAAACCATTGTGACCGGATATGAACGCGAAAGTCCAACTGTCTTGAACCATGTCCATCGGCGGTTGGTGATAGTTAGATCTTTTGAGGGCATAACAGTCGATACTATTCCGTTTTATTATTGTTCTCCATAACGTTGTTTAACACAGATTTCAAATTAACGTGTAACACTACACTCTAGCAAATTTCTTATCAGAATTGGTCTCATCAGTTACACCACTTAATACTTTGGAAAGGCTGTGAAAAAATAACGCGAACTGTCGTGGGTAATGTAATTTTTTCATGCGTATACCGTGTTTATATTTTCAAATGTGAAGCAGGTACTAAATAATATAATTATACTTTAATTCCTCTATTGGTAGGAGTAATGTGGCTTTTTAGTTTAGATTACATCTCTACAAGACCATTACGCTGTTCAAGTGTTAGTACTTTGATTGATAATATCAAGAAAGATTTGACTATCGTCAGGAATGTATGGAATAGATTAAAACAATCTACTACTTAAGCATATTAACCCTTTGATTAGTGAGCTATTTTTTATGAATACACGTTTTAAACACTAAAATCTTTCACTGCTATCAATTCAACTGATATCATAAAAACAATCAAATTCGATATGCCGATTTGTAAGAAATACTCTACTATTTTCAAATAACGAACAAAATAAGCAGAGTAAGATTTCAAATTGTTAAGAATGTGTGTAACATTACCACATGTGGTCGCTTCCATTTCAGAATCAAAGGATCACTTGAGAATGAATTTGAACCCATAGGACTTATTTATTTGATATTTTGTGTTTCTGTAAAAAGAAATATAAGTAATCGTTCGCTTCTTTACGAATAATTATAACTAGAGAGAGTATAAGGGATTTTTTCAACGCTGAAGTAAACTTTTTTTTGGAATGTTTACGTATTTTTTCTAAACCAAAAATATATGATATGATTGGAATGACTTCCATATATTATCGATAGATTTATTTTGCATTCATACTAAAATAAATAACTATGTGTCAAAACGTCTTCACATTATGGAGATCCATATACTCCACTCGGAATGGATATCTTCATACTGTATAGATCCATATGTTCCAGTTTGGGAGCGAACATGGCTTAAAAAAAAAAAAAATGAATGGCTTGGAAAATAAGGCAACACAGAGTATGGACGTACATGTACGTCCATACTTCTAAAAGGGTTAATGTAAATGGACGCATCTAACAACCTTTGTTGCTAAGCAAATTTTACACAAATTATCATTAGTAATAATAACTATAATAGTTTCTTAAAAAATTAGCCAGTCGGTGCCATTATCAGTAACAATGTATTGGTATATTGGTGATCAGGAATTAATCCATCGTCCTTGCCCTTATAAGCCTACGTCTTGTTGCATTATTCAAGTCACTATCTGTTGCGCACGGTCACTGACCACCGGTGTCCACTGACCATTACTCAGTAGAACAAAAAACTGCCAGAATTTCGGTCCAAATTCATCACCGGTTGACGAACTCGCTTTTAGTCTTCAAATTCAGGTTCAGTACCAAAGCAGCAACAGCGATACCACTGGAAAACTATTGATAATTTTACTAATTAATATTCGATATTAACATCTTTTTTTAAATCCAAAGATTCAGGACTGGATACCCGATGGGTTGAGCAATTCTTGTAAATTATTTTCTGTCAACATAAGTATTAACAATGCAAACATCCATGTACTCAACTCCTGAAAATGTTCGTCTTCATTCTGTTGAGATCCATATGCTCCACTTTCAAATAATTGGACATGGTGTAAAATGGATGTATAAAATACTTACCTCAGTTACATTTTGTTCAATGATTTTTTCAACGATTTCCTCTGCGAAATATGATTGTTTTTACAGTAATATATTGTTGACCAATCGTTTGTCATATTGGGGAAACTGTGTTTTTCTCTTTAATACACATTGATTCATATGCAACCGTAGAGCTTGAATTCACTAACGCGCTTCCAATTGTTATAAATAAAAAATCAGTAGAAATCAATTCTTGGTGCTATGTTATGCTGCTTAAATTTCTTCTATATTCTTAACACCAATCTTAACACTTCCTTTAGTATTCGTAAATATATTCATATTTTTTTTTTTTTTTGAAAATGCTATTTCTGACACTTTTATTTTTTTAACACGAAATGAACTTATTACTATTTTCACCAAATACAAGTATGCACGTGTGTTCGTGCGCGTGTGTGTGCGTTTGTATATATATATACAAGCATATGCAATTCTATTTCTTTAAAGAAAAGTTCAGTTTCCTACTTCCAATCAGCCCAGCCAATGTAGTTACGATTGCAATATTATAAGGAATATTTGGAAGAAGAGATACGTAACAAACACGCGATGCATTTACAGAATCAGTAGCCAGAAGTTGATTTAACCAGTTTTTTCCCTGTTGCCATTGTTTCGTCCTTAAATGGGCTTCACCGATTCTGGATCACCAACTTTTCAAAAGTGCAAACTGAGCAGTTCTCGCTGCTGAAAATCAAGGATGTCACACAAATAAAATATCTTATATAAATCAATTTATTTTTTCTAGAATAGGATTTTTCGAAAATCGATACTTAAATCATTTGAGCGGTTCTAAAACAAATTTATTCCAAGGATAGCTAGTGATAAGCAACGAATCCCGTATACCTAATAAAACATGAACACATGCCGAAATATTTACTCTAAATAAGCACATATTGCCCCTTTAAAGATAAAACTAATTAACTGCATTTTTATAGTTTTGAGATATTAAGGTTTTAAGATATTTTTTTGCGATATAAAATCCGTTTCTTTACACCCTTCCGTTTGTTTCTCGGTTAATAGGATAGATATCGTCAAAATGATATTTGCAAACGATAGGCCATGTAAAAATTAGTGGATCTATCAAAAAAGTAATTTTGGGTAAAAATGCACTTAATGAGTTGTACCTTTAAAGGAACGAAATATGGATTTTTTTCAGTCAAATACTTACAGTTTTAGCCAATGCCAAAAAATAACTACAAGTATTCATATTCCTCAATAAACGATCAAATTCTCACGTATTTTGCAGCATAATATACATTGGGGTTCAACGAATAAATAGATAATAGTAAATTTGCATATAAATATAAATAAAGCAGCATTATTATCGACTACAGAATAAAGATCAATTCATGGATTTTAATTGTATTTATTTGGGGAAATATGGCAATAACTAATTAGTATTAATGTACATTAATAAGTGAATAATATAAAAATATTAACTGATTTAATATTGTGCCAGCCCTGCTACTGTGCAGTACGCTTTGTAGAAGTCGTAAAATGCACACGGCGGTCACATAAGGAGATGGCACAAGACACGTTTTGAGTGAGCATTTACTCGCTCTGCATTTTAATTCCCGCACGCACAATGCTAATAACAAATTTATTTCATTCCCAAATGATCGGTATGCCGTACCACTATAGCAATTTAAAATGATTTACTTGCATTAATTGTTTGGAATGATAATTTAATTCACTAATCTATTCATATATTATAATACGCTGTATGTAGAAGAACCTCAGCCCATCGGACTAATGTGGGTGTTGGTTAAAGCCGAAAGCTCGCTTCACATTTTTTTTCAATAACGAGCTTTTTTTATAATCAATTAACTAAACTAAATATTATAAAAGTTACTTCTAACCCCCGTAGAACATTTTCTCGGTTACTTAGTTTTTTCTAATACTTTTAAGTATATTCAATACATTTGAACACTCTTGAAGTTTGTAAAATTTCATACGGATATATGCGGAAGTTTACGAATTTTGTGTAAGTTCAAAATAAATACCTATTAAATAGCATCAGTCGATAGTTTCATATACTTTTAGCGTTTAACGTTACCCATAATAATTAATCATACATTTCCGATCGTTATCTATAATAATATTCGTGACTGATTAATGCATCCCTAACCGCATTATCATTTGAAAAGTCATGCGAAGGACGGTGAACGAGCATTATCATCATGGCAATATCAGAGACAAGGTCAAAATGCCGAATCAGGATACCAGCGATTAGTATTTTTTATAAACCATTGTATTCTTACATACAACATACTCAAAGCATTTTTTATACATCGCATTAAAAAGCATTGTTAATATTTTACCTTGTGTAATGAAATCAGCAACACGTGCTATCTTTTTGTAATTACAAATGGATAACAATAGTAATTACCAATAAAAAAATGCCATTACTCATTTTTCAAGGACCATATTCCTCTTCTTTCGCATAACATGTCAATGAACTAATGTCGGTAATATCAAAACTTTGTATAAAATAAGTATCCATACCACCGTTCCACAGCTATACTGCTGTTACAACTTCGCATGTAAGTGTTTACCATTCGTCAAATATCGTGTAATTCTGTATAGTGTGGTATAGCTAGATTAGTAGCCCATCTATGTAGGTCTTATCCACACGCAATTATTACTCAATTGTAGTGCTGATGTTAATGACATCATGCCGCCTGTTAATATACTGATGTGAAAGACGCTGCAGCCCTTCTTGGTGCAAGGTGCAAGAAATAGTTTCAGCGATCTCTCCTTCCGGTTCAAGAATTCGATTTAGTAATGAAGTTTTAGTAATTTTTAAACTGGTTAAAGTTTTTAGTATTCTATGTCCAACTTAGTACACATATTTAAGTGAAGTTTTAATTATTCGATGTTCTTCATCCTGTTAGAACTATGCTGCCCTGCTAATTAAAATATGTACATAGGGAATCACATACAAGTTTTTATTTAGCAGGGCAGTTTGAATATTGCAAAGCATCACAAATAATTCCATTTTAAGAACGTACAGCATGCTATTAATGATACAAGAAATATTAACATTGTAAGCACTAATAAATCCAGACGCAGTGAAAATAACAAGGATTAAATAATCTCAGTTGACGTCAATTACCATCAAAATGGCTGTCAAAAAGCGATCATGACCTTGCAATGAACGCATGCGCAGATTCAACGACTCTCGAATAAAAGCCCGCGAATTAGCAATGTACCCAACAGCTGTCATTATTTCATTAAAGAGAGATTTGAATATCTGCAACACCAAAGAGACCAATTGAATTATTCGCATTTGCGCGAGCGATCTAGAACGATGCTACAAAGGTATTTTTTCACTTTATTTAATTGGAAAATTCGAGCACTTCTTCAAGAATGCCATTTGCATTGTTGGTAATACAAGTACTACGTAATTGCGCTTCTACGATCTTCAATCTAAATGGTACATTGTGCAATATACAATACGAAATTGCGTATGTTTCTAATGTTGGAGTATTTTAGGAAGTTACATAAGATTATTTTTTATGATTATTACGATGCTGTCCGCTGAGCTGGGGAAATCGCAAGCAAAACTAGAACAGTCTGCGTCAGTATCTTGTGCTCGTGAATTTTCTGTTGTCGTCCACGCATACGCTTGTCATGAACGCCAAACGCTACCATGCTTCCCAGGAGTTCGCCTAACACAAAAATGCAAAAATGTGACCTTCTACTCAACACGTGTCTATTTGAAGACTTCTAGTTTAAGCCATAGCATACAGAAGAGATTTTAAACATGTCCAACAATTTTTTTTCTGAACTTATACGGATCGGTGAAATTATTGTATAAACATATACGGTCCTGTAAACCAAGCAACTCACAGTATTGAACCACATCTAAGGTCTAACGTAGTTCCAAAACTGCTTGAACCTTTTTCATAATACACATTCATCAAATCATGATAAATATTTATTAAAAATTAGAATAGCAATATCTATACAATACACACGTGTTAAATAACTTGCAACTTCACTTTTTATGTCTAGCCAGTCCCAAATAATATGATCGGTAGATTTATAAATACCACCAGCTCCAGCATCTCAACTATAACAAAGATTTTCAGAATATACATACACGCTAATTGAAGCCTTGCTTCCAACAACGTCACGTTCCTTACTGTCACACGCTACAGTATACACTGTACAATTAATTAGAGGATATTGCGGATAGTATGTTCATTCTTCTTTGTTTTGTGCCGTATAGGTTACGCTCAAATAAAACATCGAGCAATATATATAATATAAATAATTATATTATTTTGCTGTTTCATTATAACGGCATACACACCGTCTTTTCTGGAATACTTTATTTGTATGTATACGTACAATTTCTTTTAAGGTTCGGTCAGAATATTATCATGGTTCAAGTCATTAAATCAGTCTATAACTTATTTCTAGTGTAAAATTATTGATATTACGTGTCTAATCAATGCAATATCAAATTCATAGATCGCAAGTTGAAATGTATTCTATTCCCGCTACGGTAGATGACTTTTGTATGCCGGGCATACTGAAATCAATCCACCGTAAATAATGACGCAGGTTACCTTATACAACACATTTATAAATTATATTGTCGACGTTAAACTTCTAGGAACGTTGTCTTTGTCTATGATGACTAATAATTATCATTATCTATTTTATTAATATTTGTTCTGATAAAGTAAATCGGTTTTCTATTGAGACCAGTGTATTCAATGCAATCAAATTCCATTGATAGGTTAATTTCTTGTAAGCTAGGTTCCATATAGGTTTGTAGATTTCTTGATTAAACACTTTTTGATTCCATTCTAAGTTCTTATCTGTGAAGGTTGGTAAATTCATCATAATCACAATTACTGCAAATTTCCGACATACGACGTCTCTTTTCTTTCGGTTTCCTCTTTTAATTATTCTTTTGTGTGGTTTCTTAAAAGAGAATTTCATTGCTTTTATGGTAAATGATTTTCGGTGTCATATGGCGGGCCTTATCATCTCTTCACAAAATTTCTTGTCCAACTAAGATTCTTCAAATGTATGATTATGTATTCTTTGGAACAGCGCAGAACTCTGGGATGCGAGTGGTTAAGAACAAGTCTAAGGACGAAGCGTGTGGATCGTGAGCACGTTTAAGACTCTTGTACACTGAACGCGATCTATCGCGGCGAGCAATGATCTAACTGTATGTGGGGGTACGCATATAGCTAGATCGCTGCCCGTCGCGGCAGATCACATTCAGTGTGCTAAAGCCTTTAATTGTATTCTTTTATACGCTGAAGTGTAGAGAACGAAATATGTATTAGACATTTTAAATACTTTAGTTTTAGTTTTCTTTACTGTAATATTTAATGATAATAATAATAACTTTTGCCATTATTTCAATGAGTACTTTGTTTTTCGAGATCTTAGCTTTTACCACACACAGTCCGGAAACCAATAAATAACATTATAATGAGATTTGGTAAACTATTTAAGTTCACTAATGTTCGTCCCATTAAAAAAGTCGGTATGAATACCTCATCAATCAAACGGAAACTATTCGGCATTACATTTTATTTATTATGTCTTCTAGTAATTTTTTACCAAATTTCATTGACGATGATTACTCGAGATATTACGTATCCACTTACTGTCGAGAATATCAAATCGAATCTGCTTTTTGGTGTGACAAACCTCCATTGAAAAAACGTAACAACACATTTAAAAAAATGTATCCATCGGTCCGTGAACATCAAATTACCGACTCACAGAATTATCGTAACAAAATAAGCTGAGAAAAAAATCTAGTCCCGCTTACTAACGATCTTTGAGGGCGGCTCAACATAAGTCTGTGTTACATTTATATCATAATATTTATTTTATACAATATAAACTTTATCTTTCTATTATATATTTAGTGTAATATAATTAAAGGGAAATAGACATTTTAAAATATATTTTATTCCGGAAAGAACCCATTTATCAGGTTATAGTGTGTTATGTTGGCTATGTGGAGGACAACCGATCTTGCCACTTGTACTGTGCTAAGTTTTATGGTGAAAAACTACAAATTCGTTCAGTGTTACATATTCATAGTGAAGTTGCAACATTAATACGTATGTGATACTGTAAACAGCAATAGGGATCTCCACTACAAAAAAGTATCAAGAGTCAAATAGAAAAAGAATTGTATTATTTAATGAATTAAAAGTTAGTACATTATAGCTGTTCGTCGTGGAAATAGTTTTACGAATTCTGCGTTATTCGGTTGACCCCATGGGTTAAACAATTGCAGCAGACATAGTAATTATCATGAAATTTAAATTTTCAATATCAGACACACACAAAATGATGAGTGTTATAATTAGGTTTATTTACAAGTATATTCACTGTTTATATAAAAATTGATAATAGAAATTATTTGCTGTTGGCGGTTATTAATTGTAACTTCAGTAAAACTTTCATTCGAATTATTTTTTACCTTTATTTGTAGATGTCTATAAATTGTGATTGTGTGCTCAGTTCTTCATTCTCACTTATACGTAGTACCTTACTTTTTAACTTTTCAGCTCATTTCCTAGTGGTAAGCGATAAGTGTCGTAAATGACAATACACAAACGACACGTATGTTATATTTACCGTAAATATTATTCTACGATATTTATAGTAACCATCGCAACATTACAATATATCATAGACAATGCCATTATTAAGAGAAAGACCCAAATTCAAATTATTTTGTATGTATAGTCGTATATCTGAATTTGTTTGCCAGAAATGTCTATGGGAAATATATTAATTGTTCGGTTTAGGTTATTGATCGTTTTATTTTAATCAGTATCCATAATGAATATCTGGTTATACGATAATTTATGATTTTAAGACGGATAATTACCCAGTTTTTCTAGTGCTTTTTCAAAAGAAGAAAAAGTTCAATGTACTTTCTAATATCAGTCAAAATTACCAATATCTTATATGGGCATTTTGAGTATTAGGTTACGGAATTAATTTTGGGATAAAAATCGTAGCGTAAGACACATTGAGATATAAACCTTACTGAACTCCGAATCTCCAAAATAGCATTCCTATTTTATATTGATCGATTGTTTTATCCGCTCTAACATAGTAATTTGAGATTTCACGGTTCATCAAAAATTAAAGTTCGCCAAACACAATTTGAAATGGTCGATTCGTTTTCGTAAAATCATGCATATCAAATTTGAATGCCCCCAATGAAATCGGTTTGCAGCCGTATTTTTTGTGTCATGTTTCGACTATTATCTTATACAAGATACATATTATTATAATTATTATTTGTGATGCCCACCGCACCAGTTGTTACATTATTATCAGTGCCGCGCCGTGGTTGAGGGCGCCATCATGCAAAACGTATTTTCAAACATGTGCTTACATATTTTCACTTATTTACATCTAGCATATTTTCAACGTTCTAGCATTTTTTTTAAAATATTTTCTGTATTGATCTTATATTTTATGGTTACTTTTCAATATGCCAATAACATTGCACATAGAATAAGCTGGCGAATTTATTTCGTTTATGTTATAAAAAGGCCCCCTTATATTCAAACGCCCTTGTGCGATGCACAATCTGGACATTAGGACGGCGCGGCCCTGATCACTTTCAACCTTTTATCACTACAAAATCAATCGCTAAAATAACACTGAAAAACCATTTTACACACTACCTTCTATATCAGGAGTTCCCAACCTTTTTGTGCTCTATAGCACATTCTAAAATATCGGTAGGGTGGCGGGCACCACTTATTTTTAATCGACAA
>JAGVSQ010012627.1:0-11523 GCA_022683975.1 Rhyacophila evoluta
ATTAGTGAAATTAATAACTATCATGAGTGATAGTAAATCCCTAATATAATGGAATTAACTAGCAAAAAAATAAATAAATCATTAATCTATTGGGCTTAACCTATTTAATTATAAAAATTAAAAATACTCAATCAATTATAAAACATTTTATTAAACATACGTTTACTAATAAGTTAATGGATATATTAATTAATTTAGTAAACTATTTAAGACAAACCAATAATATTAATGTAGTGGAAGTAATTTTTCCTGGTTGAAAATTGGACAGGCTCCAATTTTTTCAAAATTAAAAGCTAAATCTAGATATAATTCGGCATTTGAAGGTTACACCCTTTTGATAGAACATGTATTATTTTGTGTACATTGTGATTATTGAAAAAAAAACTATTTAGAAAAAAACTAAGGGCTACCTCCTTTTTCACACAACAAAAATCGGGTAGTTAAATATTTCAAAATAGTGAGAGTTGTTTTGAATTAAAAAATGGATATATATGCACATATGCAGGAAGATAAGGTAAACAATTATGTTTATAAATGATGATTAATGTAAATTTTACCCGAACTGTTATGGTCATATAAAGGAAACTTATATAAATTACATATAGCTCATTTATACATATTATATATTATGATACCATGAATTTGAATGGATGAAGATTTCACTACAACTTCAAGCTTTCGCGTTGAGCCTGTTTCAATTGAGTTATATACTTTGTAAGCGACTCCCCGTTTTTGAATCTTCAGTAAAATTACTCTATATTTTTTACCAACGAAGCAATTTCCTTTGAGGGCTTCTGAAGCATGCTTCAGTTCCCAAATTATACTAATGATTGATTTATCAAATCCGCGAGTGAGTATCTTTCGAACGGTATCGAATTTTTGTTTTAGAAATAAGACACTGATACAATTTGACGTAAAGTCTTAACAAAGTTGAGTGTATTTGCTAAGTATCAAATTAAATATGTCATCGAAAAATTACTGCTTTTTTTCTAGATCTTAATTAATCTTCTGATCGAAGCCCTCTTCAATTGATCTCCGTTCTACTTCATCCTATCTTCTACCGGGTATATTTGTTTAATTCCGATATCATAATAACCATTATAACTATTTTATATTGATACCGTTGGATTGTTTAGTATGTTCAAAATGTTTCCGTATTTTGTGCAATTTGTCCTGCCTAGTTACATTTGAGTTCCGTGGTATAATTATCTATTTATATATTCATTAGCATCAATAAGAGATCCTTTTGCATTTTATTCGACCATGTAAGCTATAGTCTCAAACTTTACCTTACTTCAACGAGAAAAATATGAAAAGCTTATACATGATAATAACAACCTGGAGCTCCTTAGAAATTTTAGCACACTTGTGTCTGGCTAAATCGTTCTGGAAAGTGTTCGCATTTTTATTTATAATAATATAATGTTTTGTAATAGCACAGTCAGTTATAGATATAATTTTTAACCGTATAACGTTTTGAAAAGTTTTCTTCTAGATATAATATTTTGAGAAGTAGTTTAAAAGAGTGCATTTTCGATATTTTGTAAAGATATTTGTTACAAATTGATTGTAGGTTTTTTTACCTGAAACAAAAAGGATGAAATTGAAGATTCAAAAATAGAGGAGAAGAACATAAAGGTTCGGTTTTGGATTCATAATTCGTTTCGCTGGCGTGTTCCAATTTTGTGGTATTGATTGTGTTTTTTTTTATAAGATGGTAAAAAGGTCCAGCATTATGCAGGCTTCTTTGCCTCGGGCGCTGTAACATTTTTTTAAAATTCTGGTACCCACTATGATTATACCAATTCAAACGTGTAGGTATACGTTGATTTTGACGTTTAAAATTAATGCCAAAATTTCGAAATAAAGTAACATTTTCAATATAATCAACTTATTCTAGATAATAGTTTTTTTTAAATAGAAAGCTTTTATTTCACGTGCTCACAAATGCTGACTTCTAATTTTTGCTAAAATACTTAATTAGTATTGTCAAAATCTTTTTGACAGACTAAGTTTAAATTTTGGTAAACATATTATATCTGTACCAACCGGGAATAACTGAGTAAGTCTAGTTTTTGTCAAAGTCTACGAAAATTGTAGACTATTTCCCAATATTATTAAATAGTATTTATTGTACCTATTTATGAAAATGTGTGAATTTTTACATTTTCATTTTATAAAAAGTTGACTCTCGCAGAATCACTTATAAAAAACGGGTTGGTACAGACATTATGTTATATTGTATTATTATGTATAGTTTGTATCTCATCTTCATACTGGAAGTTGTCACGGGTACGTCAAATTTTGCGTGTTTGATTATATAAATACATATACCAGATTTTGAAAATAATTATATCTAATACGAATGTGAGGTATATGGATTTACATGAAGTGGAGAATAATTTTGACATATTTTTATTTTTATGAGAATTGATTGTCTATATCTGTCGTTTATATGGTCAATTGTGGGATTTGAACCCACGACTTTCAGAACTGAACGATGTGCGCTTATCAATCAGCCATCCAGTCGGTGTTTTCTTATATAATAATTTTAAATTGAAATATACCAAGTTTCTCACCACGAATTTGTACGAATAACCGTAAAAATATTACATATCATATGAATATATTCACATTTCGAGTGATATTCAATTATTTCACAAATTTTCTCTTTATTTGTCACTTGTGGGTGTGGAGAGAGAAGCTTAGAAGATGGGATTGTCGTTATCTTGCTTGTAACGCTCGCCTTGCATTGATAGAGAGAAAAAGAATATAAAAAAGATTACGCTATATACAATAATACAAACGCCGGAGGACTGGTTTTGTGTTATATTAAAAAGTTAAATAAGGTTTAGTTCAAGTGTTAAAAACAAATATGGTATTTTGTTATAACGGGATTATAATGTTAGTCGATGTTTGTATTAATAAAATGTGTGAAAACATTAAATGAACACATGGAAAAAATGTGTTATAATGTAAACTAATTGATTTTAGTAGTTTTTAAATTGTAAGCGTTAAAGAAATCTCGTAAAAATATTTAATTGAGTCGAGTTCATAAAAATACTACAGTTCAGGTGTTCGGCGCTCAGGTATTTATTATTTTTGTGCCTTTCGTGTGAGGTGTTCAAAATTCACAGAATTTTATTTTATTTTTTATTAAAAATTCCGGATGTTGTAGCAAAATTCTTGTTCGTAAATCTTTCCATTCATAAAAAGAATTTTTTTACTTTGTATTACGCCTAATAATATGAATACTATTCCACGAGTACTTCTAAGTTGTATCATTTTTATTTTATGATATATTTTACCGCTTAGAGAATAATATGAAATCCATTCTACATTAATAAGCAATATCATTGAATTTGTTTGTGTGATAATATTAACGAATTCAGTAAAACTGAACAAAGATTAAAAACGTTCTTTTTTTAAATTGCCTCTTGTGAAGTTACTTATTTATTCTGGGTTGGTACAGATATATTAAACAAATAAAATTGGATTGAAACTGCAAAAAACGTGATCTAAATTATTTATTACACACATGTACAACTTCATTCACTGTTTGTAAGGAAGTCCCTTAACATTTAATTTTAATCCTCAACAGAGCGGCGGTGTATCAAAAAAAATCTCCATTTATCGCCGGCTCCAAGCTACAGGTAAACAAACCAGTTTTACCTTTTCTCACATACCGAATCAAATCGGATCCTAGCTAAGTGGCACGCGAATGAAAACCTTCGTACGTATTACATAAATACTCAAATTGCGTAAACACTGAACAATCACTTAGCACGAAAACACGTTGTCGTCGGCGCAGGAAGGATACATCTCGGACCTGATATTGTGAGCAACTTTACATTGGTAGACTGTTGTAAAGTGTTCAGAGAATTGTCGTCCGCCGGTTCGTTTTATTTTATGAGAAACTTGTATATTTACTGTAATTACATTCTCAATCTTTCTCTAGAATTAATTTACGCTCCCCGTATAAATTTCGCTTTTTTAGCTGCATGCGTTACCTTCGTGCACCTAAATGTGTAATTTAATGTTTTAATAAAATTCGACACGAACAAACCTTTGGAATTATTTTTATTTCTTACTTAAGGTATCAGTAGGGTTGAAATAAGAATATTAAAATATCGTATACATAACTATGACCGAGGTAGAAAATTGTTTTTGTCTTGAGTTTGAGCATATGGAGATCTAAATATTAAGCATTAGATCCATCTATCTCTACGATGGTTTGTATCGACAGATTATTTTTTTATTTAAGTTGGTAGCTGTGAGATAAATTTTCAACACATTAGAAATGCAGTCAGGTGTCTTTTAATTTTGAATTTGTTCTCGGGATTTCAACCCATAACCTCTAGCACTGAAATGCGATTGCTCCGCTATCGAGGCGACGATATTGTATTCAAATAATTTACTTACTTGAAGTTAAAGTAAAAATATAATGATGAATATAGTTGAATAAATTATTGATATTGACTGTGGAGAAGAAAAACGACGTAACCCACACATGACAAACATTACATGCGGCACAAAAAGTATATATTTAATGACTTTGGGCCAATGTCAAAATATTAAATAGACACAACTCCGAAAAGCATGAAAACTTAAACTAGTGTTTATTTACCTAATCTGATATTAATTTAATATGTTATTTAAGAAAAATCAATAAAATTGGTGTCCCTTTTCCTGGTCGAAAATTTTAAACGCCTTCTTTTTTCAAACATAAAAGCTAACTTTAGATACTTATTTGGCGTTTGCAGCTTACATCCGTTTGATCGAACGTGTATTAAGTTATGTACATTGTGATTATCGAAGAAAAGCTACTTTTAAAAAACTGAGGGTTACATCCTTTTTCCTTTCCGCAGTCTATGTGTGTGTCTGTCTCCTTCCAAACGGTGAACAGCAGCAACATGACATATACAATATTATTTTAGTAGCCATTTATAGTAAACAAAATTTCACACCGGTGATCAAGAAGAGACTAAAAATAATGTTATAGCCAAGCATTGAAATGATTTTTTAATAACAGGGTAAATCACGTTCGCTGCTAAAGACGCCCCTGGGGCGTCAATACACCATACTAATACATACATGTCGCAGCGAATGTGTTAATTAATTTGAAGAAAGAATAAGTTTGATTATATATATATATCTCAGGCAAAGCCGGGTATTAAATGTTAAATGTTTAAAATCGTGACATATCGAGTTTTGATAATGTTTTTAAAATAATAATTATCTTTAATTAAGGTCATGTTGGATATGTTTGATTTCATTCGAGATTAAAAAATATTTAAAGTAGACGATAAATTTTGCTTAGTTTGGTGTCAATACTCTTTGAATATTGCTAATCTACACTCATGAAGAAAATATAATAACCACTTGCTTGTTGTTAATTTTTTTGTGATACCATCATACCGATGGTGTTTGCTTATTATAAATTAATATTTAACGGTCGGAGAGATGCCCATTGTTAAGTTATAATAATTTCCATGTTCCGTGAGAGATTCAGTTTTGTGCATTGGAGTGTGATGGCTTCGTAGCCAAGTGCCAGAGCACGCCCTCAATGGGCGCTGTCGTGGTTCGCTGCCTGGGAAAATGTTACGCTATTCGCAAGAGTGCTCGAGGAATCCGAGCTATAATGACATGCACAGACACTTGCCACGTGAGATTCCTAAAAACTTGTTAGAAGTATTTGCTTACTAATCATCACTGAAGAAGAAACGAATCTTCCTTAATTTTTGACGTATATATTTACACTTATTTTGTGAAAATAACAATTTTTTGTTCCCGAATCCAATGAGGATTTTTATTTAAACTTATCACCTACTTTATGGAAACTCATCTTCTGATGGTTGATTAGCTATAATCTTCTAATAGTTCATTTGTTTTATTTCTATTTCTATATCTCTATTAAACGTTTTCCCCATATGACACTATGTCATCGATTGAAGTATTATTTAAAAGCTTTCCGATGAGTTGACAAGTAACCTACCTCTGCGAATAATCAGATACAGTTTTTTAAAGAAATATCGAATTAAATTAATTAAATGTATATATGAATACGTCTGTAGATACAGCATTTTTAAAAACTGTTAAAAGAAACATCAATACTTTATATTATTGAAAGTATTGCCCTATTTATATTTAATAAGTCGACATTCTATAATAGTTTAAAGATATGAACCAAACAATTAAAACATATGTTTAAAATGTAGTGGTAGATAATCAAATATTGATGCGTAATTTTGGTGTTAAAGTAAATTTATTAAAATCCCTGTGTTACATAAACGGGAACTCGCATTCAACGAAACTCATGGCTCTGTCATATCTACAACTGGAATTTATCATGCTAAGCTTTTATGTGAGATTGCGATTAATTTTGCATTTTGATTGCCATTGTAATAACTATTGTAAAGCTTTAGATGCTAAGCTTATAAGACGAGAAAGATCGCATTAAAACGTGTTTATTTCTGTTATTAAATATTGTGTAATAATATCTCTTAATGTTTAAATAATATTATGTGTTTCAATACGATTACGATTGTATCTATCTATATTATTTTTTTCCATCTTTTCTACTTTTGATTTTTTTTTAACTAAGCATCTTTAATACTGTGTATAATGTCCACATAATATTGGGCATATTTAGTTATAATACGTCCAACACGCATTTTATCTGTTATATATAAAAAACATGTTGAACAAAGTAAATTGATGAATACTGTTAAATGGTGGTACAACATAACGAATTGTGATCAATTCATTTTTAACTCAAAGTCGTCATAATATTTATTACTTGTATTTTTTTAATTACATGATCATTGATTTTAGACTTGATACAAGAACGAGTATAGTTACGCAATCAGATAGTAAGTGTGATAGGGTCGCTTGATGCTTCATACTTTATATCCCTTTATAAAACTTTTTAAAACACTAATGGATTCAAAATTTGATATTCGCGAAGAAACTGAAAATACTTTTAAAAAAATATCATTGACCGGTCAAGACTCCGGAGTAATTAAATCCTCTTAAAGTTTTCCTCGAACTAATTAAAATAATTTAAGCTTTAACGGAGACGAGGGAGTCATTATCGTAATTTAAGTCAAAAGTCCAAGTTTCGCGAATGCTTTCGGTACGCCATATGAAACATTCTTCTGGCAACCTCGCCGCGGGCGTAATAATTAAACCTGGTTAAAGCCTTAATGCAAAACTGGTCCTCGGTTAAACGGTGCTTTTCCTCACCTTAATAGGTCGAAGTCGATTACTCATTCAGTAAATTGCATGAAATGGCATATTATTTTATGTGATTACAACCGATGCATTTGAATGTCAATTATTTTCTAGGATGTTAAATATAAATAATAAGAGAAGAAAAAATATCCGGTAAATAAAAATTAGAAATTTAAATTACGCAATGTTGTGAGGGTAAAAATATCGACCACTTCGTAATAGGGTGTCTCGACATAAGAAATATCTCTTCAGAGACGATGGTTAATGTCAGATATTTAATTTTTTATGATCATTGCGTAAGTGGTTTTATTAATTGAAAGTGTATTTCCTTGAAAAGATACTCCCAAATATGCAATACATTGTAAATATATTTTATAGATTTTGAATATTGAATTATTGTTAAAAATACATTCTACTTAACAATATTTTTCTTTATAATAAAGAACCTATATTCTTTTTAACTGACAGTATTTACAATTGACAGATAAGACACCATTCGAAATTATCACTTTAGAAATAAAAGTTAGTATTATCTAATACGCAGTTATCCATATATGGAGTACATCTGAGAGATATGTTAAAAAATGATTCGCGAAATCTACAGACATTGTGATTTTTTTTATCAATATTATACGAAATAATAATGAAAGGGTTCACATTTTATTTAGACTTATTTACATTATATTTGAATAAGCAATTTACCGTAAAACAATTAACATCAATAACCGTGCATTTAAAAATAATTAACACTCACAAAATCACTTAGGTAAAATTGTCAAAAAGCTGTGTAATAAATAATATAATATTTATTTTATATGATTCTTTACGGTGATATGTTAGATTATAAAATCCCACTGTCTGTTTTTAATGATACGTTTCTTGAGATAGTAAAGTTTATCGAAAATTCCACCCTAAAACTCAACCAGATATATGATCGTAATAGCTGCTACTAAAACTACATCGAACTATAATTTCGTTATAATGGTTAATGTTTTTGATTGCCAAATGTTTTAACGACGTTTGTAAAGTTCAGCATGTAAAAACTTTATTGAAATCTACGGCAAGTCTGATTTTGCAAATTTCTAATGTTTTTTATGATAATAAAAAGGTTGAAGTTTTAAAATTTTTGTAAATATTTTCTTAATTGCTATAGTTATGCATGCATAATGTATGTAAATTATATATATAATAATAATATAAATGTTAAATAGTAACATTAATTATATTTTATTAAATGGTCTATCGTAGTAAGAGAACTCTGGTGCGATCCTTAGCATAGGAAATTGGGATACATGGCTGGTAAAACTGGTACACCTCTTCCAAAAGCGGGCAAATAAATTATGAAGCGATGCATGGAAACATTAAAATTGTCTCCAGTCTCCAGGCCTCTAAGCTCATCAATCGAATCTTCTACTTGTTTATGTGGTAAATTGAAGGATGCTCCTGATGATATGTCCAATAAAAGAGTAGAGATGTACTGCTTATTCGGTTCGACTATTTACGGATCGGTTGGCTAATGTGGTTTGCCTTTCGTAGAACGATACCTTTAAGCTTTATATTTTCACGAGTAAGAAGGTTTCTTCACAGTAAGGCTCAATATAAACAGGGCTTAGTAAACTAGAATATGATTCACATACATGCCCCACATTACTTATGCCAGGATATACGTCCGCATAATAGGTGTGAGAGCTTGGCAGGTAGTGAAAAGGAAACCATGTAATATTTATCGCTTTTTCAATGAAATTTTACTACATAATCTTGTGATGTATTCACCTTCTCACCTCCCACCTGTCAACTTTCTACCCTCTAAGTACTCGCAGACGCCTCTAAGGTTGGTTGAAAGCTCGTAAAAATATCGTTCTAAATCTTTCCCGCTGTAAATTTGACTGTTTAACAAATCACATTCCGAATTTAAGCCTTATACAGTACTAGGCTTTGCTCGGTATATAATCAAATTCAATCTTTACTCAAAATAATTTTGTTCGTCCTGCTATCACGAATTTATTTAACACTTGACTGCATAAAATATTTTAAGTCTCTTGTTGATTATCAGTTATCTATCATGTTAGAAATGTTGACTAAGAAGTGTTATGTAAAAATTTCACGTCACTACGAGTGTTATTCACCGTTTGGGAAGAGTTTCTGTGGCAGACAAGACACACACGTGTGTTTTTTCTTTTATAGTTTAGGTATTAATTATTTTAAGAATTTTTTCATTATAACTCGTAATATTTATTATTATTTCCTAATTGAATTTGTAGCTCCTATTTAATATGAAATAAGGTATACACTGAGTGATATTCGATCGGTTTACTTGTATACTACCCAAGTTACAATATACATTAAAACTCAGAGAAATAGGATGTATAGTTCCCGAAGCACATATGATGGGCACATTATAATTGAATCGGAATTAGACATTATTTTGAGATAGGTTGTATGGTGTTTTCGTGAAAAAAAAACTGTCAAGACATCTTTACATTGCGGGGATCAATATGCTCCAATTTTTAAGCAAACGTGGTATATAAATATATACACATATATACCTCACAATTTTACAATCTTATATATACATACATATGGTTTTGATATTGCGCTGCGTGATATAAAGTCCAGGAGGAGTCACCACTTTTCACAAAAACTGATGAAAAATAGTTATAAAATTTCCCGACTGGTATAAGGTAAAACCCATAAAAATTATATTCTGACTTGTGCTGTTACACAATATTTAAAGCTCAGAATAAGTTAAGAAAAAATTGCAACTATAAAATATTATATTATATTTTGTTTATTAAAAACTAATTTAGAGAAAAGTAGCAGATTCTACCAGTACTGAGTTAAACTATAATAAATTTAATCAAATCATGCTAGTGCTATGTATGGCTGTGGCGATATATACGGAAAGTATTAGGAAAATTGTCGTTACGAAATGTATTTGATAATCAATAGTCATTTTATTATATACTATGTTCGCTCTCAACGTGAAGCATATGGATCTACACGATGTGAATATATCCACCCCGAAAGAAGAGTATATGGATCTCCGTAATGTGAAGATGTCTTGACAGATTATCTTTCACGAGAATTGTTTGTCAGACAATTATTCAACCCAATGGGCATCCGGTCCTGTATTTTCAGATTTTTTAAATCCGACAGATTCCCCGGATTGCTAAGCGCGCACGCTACCAACTACGCTACCGGGGAGACAATTTTTTTCACTAATATCTATTAATAAGGACTATCTGGTGAAAAAATATGAAGTTGAAAATAATCTATAAAGAATGCGTTTTCCAGAATCACGCGTGTATTGGAAAGTATCGTTACTGAATATGAAAACAATTTTAAATTTTCCAGCAGCAATTTGTTTTCCATCATACATACCAAGTTTAAAAAAAAAACAAAAATATTTACTGCGAACGGTGAATAAGGCTGCGTATCCAGCTTCCATAAAACAAACCCCCTTGAACCGACGTTCGGTAGGAGCGTCTTTATGGCCTGCTCTCCGCCGGCAAAGCTCCCAGGAGGAAATTTTACGACTTTGCTTTCGTTTTACTACACTCTCTCACTCGCAGGCACAACATCCGTAATACGGAAACCCAAAGAGTAAGCAACCTAGCCATCGAGGACAAACCTAAGAATTGGCTTTCCGTGTGTAAATAATTCATGTGAAGCACGATTCTTCTTTTTTTTTTTGATGACAATTATATCAAAACGCATACGTATGCTATTTTTATCACTACACAAAAGAGAAACGTACATATATGAAAAATAATTTTATTTGTTTATCTACGCAATAATATAAAATTGTATTTTATTTTATAACATAAATGGGTCACATTTATGTCTCACCGGTAGCTATGAGGCTTAAGATTCGATACACACAGCTGCTGGATTTTGAAAAATCCACAGACGTGGGGCTGGATGCCCAATCTCTTTAGTAATTGTCTGACTATCAATTATTTGGAAAAAATCTTTCCAATGCGTAGCTTCATCTATTCAACACCTGGAGTGGTTATCTAGACATTATTACAATATGCATCATAAATAAATATATTTCAAAAAAAGTAAACATATTCATTAAAAAATTAACGAATGTAAGATATGGTTGTAGTTGAACAAATAATTATTAAAAATATTTTTTCTCCTTTATTCGACAAATCAATATAAATCATTAATATTTTTGACTGATGGTGCTTGATGGAAATTGATTTTAATATCTAAATTATTTAAAACTCGTAAACTTCCATATGCGAGATCACTGTTAGCGACCCGGATTTCGCCTTTCGGCAT
>JAGVSQ010012628.1:0-11523 GCA_022683975.1 Rhyacophila evoluta
CTTTATTATAAAAATACTGTTGAAACATAAAAAATCCTGTAAATAATTCCAAACAGTAAATAATTAATAATAGTAATTATATACATGTTTCAACAATCATGTTCTAAAATATTGAACACCCGTCGATAATCATATGAACAATAAAAACGTCTCTGCGACGCTAAATTAATTATAATATTTATTATATATAATAAATTGATATTTTTTAAATTGTAATATATTTCAAATTATAAATGTTGTGTTTAGGATGTCTGCATGGTAATAATTGATTTGAATATAAATAATACCCAATTTTCTCTTATATTAGATGATCCCTTTAATTCCTTAAAAAAAAATTACAATTATATCAAAAAAAATTATACTTAATTCATTCTTCTGATAAAAATTCGTAATTTCGATTTTCATTCGGTTCTTATTTTTAATTAATTGAAAAATTTACTGAATTTTAATACTTCGAAAAGTGCGCAAATAACTGTCATATTTTGACTATGCAAAACTACTTGTTGACATAATATTTACAATATTTTGTGAGATAGTTGTTCCTGAAGTACTGTAAAAAAAACCTACAACTACAAACAATTAGTTTACTTACAATATTTATGTCTAACGGGTAGAATTAAAATTCAGTATTTTATATTGCTGTTTTGTCTGTTAAAAACCCTGTTAACAACAGATTATTATGTACTTTACATATTAATAAGCCGGTAACCTCAAATATTAATTACAGAAATTTATATTGTTATACATGCACTTAAGCATAGTTGTTTTTAAAGTTCTACCCAAACAATATTCAAATTATTGTTATCATTATTAAGCTTGTACATTTACTACTATAGATAAATAATTTACATAAATGTATAGATGTCTGAAAACAACATGTAAGTAATTAGTATGTTGTGTAGTGAAAGGTAAAATTCATTAAAAGCTTCCATGTCTGACAAATTTCCGATTGCTTAACGAAGTGTACCAACTCTGACATATTGACTAGCTCTTGGCATTTGAAAGGTTAAGGAGAAACACGATAGTTTAAAAATTCATCTAATTCTCTTACACTGACATCTACTGTAAAAATATCAAAGAGTTACAGTTTATCCTATTAAATTGATGAACTGCTTAACAAATTGAGGTCACAATACAATATTTAATTCAACTACATTGTTCACGATAAAGAAAAGATTTATCATAAAAAAATTTTTTGATTTTTGAATGTGTGCAAGTTCAAAAAATAAATTCATGATAATTTCTCTGTAACATAATCAAAAATACTAATAAACAATTCATAGTCTACGTAATTCCTAAAATACTCATAATGAGTTTTACCTTTTTGAAACAGACAATGTACTCCATAATTAATTATATTATATCGGTGTTTTTTAATATTCTGTACATTTGATGCGAGTGCGAAAGTACCTATAACAGTAGTAATCAGTATATAATGATATCTATTATTTCTTTTAGAAATTGATACTGTACATATTTTATATCAATAAAAAATTATCATCTTGTGGTCTACTTCAAATAACGATAATTAAATTTGTTCTAAATGTTACAAAATGATGAACAGATGGGTTTTTACATTTAATTTTCTATTGACATTGAATTTGAAAAAAAATATCATATCAACAAACATAATTTAATAATGTAGTACAGGATTAATTTAAACACTAAATTGACATCTTTCAACATGGCTTAAACTTTTACAAAAATGATCTCTCAAACTGTAAAAAATAGTACAAAAATAATTAGTATGATCATATAAGACGGTGAACATCATTTATCATTTGATTTGTCACAAATTTGATTTTCATTGGGTATCATCACAGCATACTGTGATTCAAGAAGCTGTGAAGGAAAAGATTAATTTGATCATGTTTTGGCTGTACATAGTTTTAGTCTAGTTTCATTCTTTGAAAAATGAAAAATATATGCTAAATTTTATTTGTTTTCTATATCGACGTTTGGCAAACACATAAATAACTGGGATAAGAAACAAAATAGTGTGAAGATAATTTCTTTTGGATGCTCATAGCAACTTTAAGTTGCTTTACACATACCATATACATATTTTTTATAATCAATATATATTCACTTAATAAAACTAAATATGATATATTGATTTTTTACATATTATATTTATAAGACTTTCTGGTTAAAGTCATTTATTTTTTTCATAGTACATATTTTTATAATCATACTTACTTGTATATCTGTACAATATTTTTCTGAATTATTAAATATACTGGACACAAACCAATAATATATCAAAATATAATTTTAATTTTACAAAATTTCTTTATTTTTCTAAAAAATATATAAATTTTATTAAAAATTCATAAAAATTGATTTTTATTCAAAATATTTTTTTACATTAGTCAGAATTTTTAAAGTCATCAAATTCTTGAAATACCACAGTATGGTATATTACAAAGTATATTTTTTTTATCACACAAAGATGATTCAAATTAGTTAATGTAATATTTTTGTATATTATTATATTGTTAATATGTAAAAATAATTATTACGTCTGATTAGATGTGAATACTTTGTTAGATATTTTATGTGAAAGAAGTTTATAATTATTCATAATAATCAACCAATAACTTTACCTTAATGGTAAAATATTGAGTGATTTTATTTATAAATAGAAATTCTCAATTTGGACTCATTGATGATAAAAAATGACTCTTTATTGTGAATATATAATTTCTCAGAAATTGTATAAAGATTAAATCATCTTAGAATTCTTGATGACCTCCGGAAAAAAACTTAAATCAAATAGCTCTCCATTTGAATAATCATAAATAGATCACCCAAAGTTGAGAATGAGTCTAAAAATAAGTAATATGATTATCCCTATGGACAGTCAAACTAAGTTTTTTACTCCACAATTGGAGCATTAGATTGAAAAACAGATTTTAATGTTGTTAGTCATTATCTCAACCTATGGTACTACATTTAAAAATGTGAAGATTATAATCGAGCTATCGGATTCAAAAATGCACACTAATCGTGTATCTACTGTAAGCAAAAAACAGCTTATTATCATTAAAATACAGATAAATATAAAAACAAACAGAGAACTTGTAAAAAATCAACTAATTTATACATGCTGCATATTTTTGTCATTTTAATATTTTATTGAATATATCGACCTTTTTAGATTCATCCATAAAAATTATTCAAAGATAATTTTATCTAACTGTACTGTCTACTGTACTTGAAAATCACTGTTTACTTACTCTCAATATTTTTCTTGGATGTGATTATAAAAAAAATTGTTAGCTAATTCAATATGCAATGTAAAATGTTAAACATGTTTAAATAACTATTTAAAATACTCGGTGTTCTTAGTTAAAATTCAATATCATTAAAAATAGTAGATTAGTAATTCATTGTAAAATTGATAACAAAAATCATGGTAGGCTTACAACACCCATGTGTATAAAATTTACTTTTATTTCCACATTTGTATGTAGCTACTTAATAAATTAAATTAATTATTCCTATATTTTTTGATAGGACCCTGAAATCTTTGCATAGCATTCATTAAACTTATGATCTTAGACGTCAAGTAATAAATATTCTAGTGAATTTTCAAATATTTTATGTTACTCAATGTTTTAAATGAAGTTATTAGATATATGTTTATTATTGATATCAAAAATTAGTATTTATCCATATAAATTCTTATTTTTGACGTTTAATTAATTTTCTAATTGTAAATTATTGTATCAAATTAGCAAAGCGTATTAACATGCGTATCAGCATGATTTATATACACGAACTACGGATAAATGAAGTTATTCATCAATATGAAGATATATTCCATAATCATTTTAATGTCTAAAGAGAGCAGTGCTAATGAATGTGAACTTTTGAAATTTATTATATTTTATTTGTGTAGTACAAAGTTTAAAAGAGAATTACAAAATAAAACTACATTTAAAAACCACGGTGAAAATTTGCTAAGCGAGGACGATGTTCGGCCAATCAGAAAAAATAGAGTTACTAATAATAGAGTTGGTAAAAATATTGGACAGTGATGATGAATATTAAAAGAGTTTAATATCAAATTAAGTTTTCAATATTTATAATTTCGTTACATGAACTATGTAAAATTTTATTTCATAACCGTATGCATCACAACTTGGTGCTTTTAGAATACAATTTTTATGCCACGCAAAACGAATCGGTCTGATTAATAATTTATTTATTTCTGAGATTCTCTTTATGTGGTGTATATGTAATTAATCTGATATGTATTGATTCTGAGTTTCTTATGGTGTGGTTTCCATGTAATGTGAAACAAAATAATTGCATTATAGGAAGATTTACTATATATGCATGGCAGCAATACCGAATCTGTAGATTTATTAAATGATGATGAAAGGATAAGTTATATTTTTGGACAATATAAATTTATATTCCACCACCCCTACATACTCTGCTGTCCATAAAACATTCTCTTGACTTTTTAATGTAATTTATATAGTTACATTTTTTAAATTAATGGTTTTCATAATATCAAAAAGTTCTCCGACAATTTTTAACAGTATTTCCACAATGCCAAAATTATATTGTATTGTTCTCTATTTGTTAAAATTAAAGAGGTTTCAAAAAATATTCTTACCCTAAAATTAAAAACACCTGATCTTTATTGATCCCAATAATATTTTATTCAACTTTGCAATAATAGCTACTGTGACATCTATGATATAATAACACAGGTAAAAATATTGAATAACTGAAAATAAGAACATTGTCAACTCCCATATTAATGAAAACAATGAAAGCTCCACTTCTTAAAATATAACCAATTCGATAAGGATGTTAAGATATAACAGTGACCTTGAGTTCAGAAAAAAGTGTTTCAAATTGTCTAGTATAATTTATTATCCTGTCATATCTGCTCCCTATGTGGAGTATGTGGCTCCTCCGGGATTCTCTGTTACCTGCCAATCAGTTTACATTCTTGCAGGTCATGTCAACCCCTAATCCTGTTGAATACATCCTGAAGTCTACCAGAACACCAAATTCCCATCAGTCAGAAAAATAGACAAGCACTAGCGATGTTGTTAGATGATAGCAAATCGTGGAACTGACATAAACTCAAAAAAATATATATGTATTTAAAATGATGGTTTTTGAACTATTTTTACAAACATCCAATTCTTTGTCCTTTTATAGTTTGATCAATAAGAGATTTTACTGTATCATAACAAAAAATTCATCTAAGAAATCCCTCTTTCTTGTATCTGTCGTATAAAATGACTCCCAATTTTTATTTAATAGTTTTTAAGGGTCGTTTTATACGCTGGTATATGTGGTAACCTAAAATAGTATATTATTAAAAATATTTATATACCCATCAGTGTGTAGTTTTCAAAAAAATGTAGTTCTTCTCAAAAATAAATACCGGAGAGTTTCCTTCTCTTTGTAATATATTTCTGCATATTGTTTTAACAATTATAGAAACTATAGATATTCTTCAGTTTGTATTATTTTTTAAAAATTGCATTTGATGGTGTATTTTGTATTCCCCATATAAATATTATATCAGTGTTACATTGTTCTCTATTAAATATGAAACAATATGAGGGAGCCTATACGCTTAAAATGTTGACATAAGAGAACTCATAATAAAGATTAATCAAAAGAAATTATCCATGTAGTCTGAAATAAAACGACTTCGTAATGCTGGTCATTGTAATATTTTAAGCTATATAATAAAGAATCACTTTACTTGATGTTGATAATGTGGTTTTCTTTCATAAAAATTTAATTTTGGAGAAACATCTCACTATTTGCAACACAATATCGTCAAGATTTTGAGTTGTATATCATGGAATAATCAGTAACACTCTGCCAAAGATATAAATAAAGCTTACAGTGTCTGAGAGTGCCAAAGTTCACTAAGATTTACACAATATCTTATAATGAGCACTTAACTTGGCATATATCAAATATAAGTAAAATAAAAGTAATAAAACTGTTTCTATGAGAGCACAAATTTCCTGAACATATTAATATTTAAGCCATCATAACTAGGATCATACAACAGTGTCAAGCATAAGAGTAGATAGACAAGTGTATAGAAACATTATTAGACTTCAATACAGAAATTTTTGGAAATATTCAATACATCCTTTAAAACTACGGTAATGTTAATTCACCGAAGTTTATTAAATATGCTGTTAAATTAAAATACTGGGAGAATAATGTTGGGAGGAAGGGCCCGGATAATAATTATCGTATACTAATATTCAATGAATGCAAAAAAAAACACAGAAAATCTGAACTATGTCAAATATGAATAATTTACCAAACTGAGCTACTGTTAAATAAATTTCTACTTACTGGTAATATCAGTAAATTATTTATTTCACTTGTGTAACATAAATAAACTTAAGGGTCGTTTTATTTTACTTTCTAATTACTTTCTGTACTTACAAAACTTAAAAAATCGATACTTCTTGAGTATTTTTGACATTGAAAAACTTCGTTGGTTAAAAAACATTTTTTCAAATATGGCACGGATAATCGAGAGTACGCTGTATTAATGAAATAAAAGCTGTTATTTAACTTTTATTACGTTTGCTCGGAAGTGTGGCATATGGATATATGTGAAGACATGTAATCGATTATTTTTCACGAAAATTGCGTGTCAACTTTCTCAACTCAATAGGCAACCAGTCCAGTCCTACATTTTCAGTTTTTTTTAATATCAGATGGATTTGGGAATCGAACCGCACTACCCCGGATGCGGGGCGCGCACGCCAACCTTGAAACAAACTTATATTCCATTAAATTGCTGAAGTTTGTTCTAGTCAATGATTGTATAATCTATGAATGCTTTTACTCATTTTTGTATGCTATGTTTGCTCCTAGGGTAGAGCATATGGATCGACAGTTTGAGGATATCCACTCCGATGGTGGAGTATAGATTTCTGCAATGTGAAGACGTCTCGACAGATTATTTTTCACGAGAATCGTTTGTCAGGCAATTCCTAAACCCAATCGGCATCCAAACCTGTATCTTCAGATTTAAAAAATCCAACAAATGGGGAATTGAACCCGCATTCCCCGGATTTCTAGGCACGCATGTTACCAATTACTCTAACCGGGGTGACATTGTTAAAATTTATTCATTACTAAAATTGAATGTGCGTAGAAGTATCCAGCAACAAACAAGGCAAATATTAATAACGAAATCATTACACTAAACTGAGAAACCACAATACGACACCAATGGTCTTAAGTTATGTGTTATTTATTGCTTATGTAAATTAGAATAACTATGTTATCAATCCAGCGCTGCAATAACAGATATACCATATTTGGTATTGTTCACAGAACTTTTTTTTTACTGATTATTCAAATTGAGGCGGAACTTGCGCAAAAAAAAGCGGACTGTATTACCGACCGTTGTATTAACAAGTCACCAAGCGATCGCGATTGCCTCACACCAAAACACCGCGCCCGGCGCCCGTTGCGGCTGGAAATTTTCCATTGCTAAGCCGTCGGCGAATATGTTCCTATTCACCTAGGCGCCCAATGACTATATTCGAGTGAATTGAGCATTCTCCAGATATCACACCCACACTCACACGAAGTATGAATTGTGATTTTTATGCACCCACATAATGACACATACACTGTATTCGGCAAACTTTACTTTATTATTGAAAGGCTGACATGGGGAAAATGAAATAAAAACACGGAATTCTCGATTCATATCTTTATTCTTCAGGAAGTACAGTGGAAAATATAGTAACTTGGGAAAACTATAACCATGTTTTTCATATAAAAAAGACGAGTACCTCTCTACTTACGAATGGAATGACATAGGGCACTGTCAAACTAAATAAATGCAAATATTTTTCAGATGCACACATACTTATAAGAGGGTAATCAACCACGACTGATCGAGAAAAAATTCAGGATGGGGGGAGTTGTTCAACGTGGTGGTTAATTTAATTATTTTAAAACAATAAAATTTACAATTGGCCGCAGTCAGCAACCACGATCTTCTTCGACGGCTTTCCAGGTTGAGAGCCGTAGCCCTCGAGTTCTTTCACGACAGTCATTCCCTCGACTACCTCCCCGAAGACGACGTGCTTCTTATCCAGCCAGGTGGTCTTTGCGGTGGTGATGAAGAACTGGGATCCGTTGGTATTGGGGCCTGCGTTAGCCATTGACATGACGCCGGGACCGGTGTGCTTAAGGCGGAAGTTTTCATCTTCGAAATTGGTTCCGTAAATGGACTTTCCTCCGGTGCCATTATGGTTGGTAAAATCTCCTCCTTGGCACATGAAGTTGGGAATAACCCTGTGGAAGATTGACCCCTTGTAACCGAAACCTTTTTCACCGGTGCAGAGAGCGCGGAAGTTTTCCGCAGTCTTTGGCACGACATCCGACCGCAACTAGAAATATTAATAAAAAAAGAAAGAATTACAATTAAGTTCTTACAGCCGATAAACAAAACACCGGCTATGGCAGACGCCGACATCAATTATTACAGCTTAACTGAACGAGCAACAATTTGCATAACTGGTAGTTATATCGACTGCAGTTATTAACTACAGCCGATCACCGAATTAACACTTCACAAAACGCTATTGTCACGATGCATGCTTTCATAATTAAATATAGAACACAATGACAAATCAAATATCTAAACCGGCTTCCGTGAGATAAAAGCGTGGCCGGCACGACGGGCGAGGTGTATTTGGTAGGTGTAGGAAGAACTATTAAGAAATTTAAGGGTATTTTCTTGAATTACCTCCATGACGATTCTGCCAACTTTCGTACCGTCCGCCACCATGTCAAAATACACACGAGGTAAAGCCATTTTACTACAAAAATCACGTATCGATGTGACTCCGCACGAATACCGGCTCCCGACACCAATGGCGTGTGAGCTCTGGGAAGAAACGAACCGCGCTTGTCGAAAAACGAACGCGAGAGCCATTTCACAGGAAGTGACGATACCGCTTAAGTCAAATGACGAACACTCGAGAAATATTTTTTGTCGATTATATAACGATACACTTTAAAAATTGTTATCACTTTTAGAAATATTGATGCTTAAATAAAATACACATAGGAATTTCATAATATTTTCCAGAAACTCGTATTAAAAAAAAATTGCTTATTTCGTTTATTCAAGCTTGGTACTATATTCAAAGAATTTTTAGTGGGAAATTTAATTCCGTCGTTATGAGTATTTCGTAAATAACTAGCACTTATTTTCTCTGATGAGTGATGCCTACAGCAAATCAAAACCATTTCAATAAATACAATCGACAAAAAAATAAATATCATGATCTTAATTTTTACTGTACAATTTTAGTAAATGTTCATATTAGATTTAGTTTTTATTTTACAAAAATAAATGGCTTTTAAAGGGATATTTAACATGTTTGCCACGTCGTTTATTAATAAGTTAAGTAGTTAAATAAGTTTTATGAGAGGTTTTCAAGATGTAAACATTTATTTTAACAACTGAACATCTACAGACTGTTATTAAAGCAGATAAGAAGCCATGCGAGGATACATGCGGATAGTCGATTAAGTTATTTTTAATTATTCACTTCTTTAAAAGCAATAAGACAAAATGGAGACTATTCACCGATTATATATTTCCGAATACCTACATAATTCTTTCGAATTGAATTTTGAATGATGGCCGATGGCGAACACAAGATTTAAAATAATCTATATGGCCAAGTATGTATTAAAATAAATTTGATGTAACATAATTAATATAATTAATTATAATGAACACAAAATGTGTTTAAACCTTTTCCAGGCAAATCCAAATAATAAAGATCGTATATTTTAATTCTAATATAATATAATCACCAAAAAATTTTAAACGTTAAAAACTGAACAATACATAAAATGTACAAAACAGTATATAATAAAAAAATAGATAACTTGAAACAAAATAATAAACCATCCGCATTTGGATATTTAAGCGGTAAAAGCTTAAATCAAGAAATTCAGGTAATAGTATCGACCTTATTGTGACTGATTTAGAGCAATATTTTTATCACAATTATTTTTAATCGAATTAAATAGAAATATTTTTTTGTTACCATTGGTTTAATTATTTTATGTGTTTTTTGCGCTTTTATGCGTATTCATTTATTAAATATAAGTATCTATAGAATTATAGTTATCGCAAATGGTGAGATAAATTGTTTCCTCAGAATATAAATTGGAAAATACTAACAAAATTATTATTTAATTTGTAGTACCTATATTAATCACACGTTGGGTTCGATGGTTTCCCAAGTTAAGTATGTACCATTACATATTATTTGATGGCAGCACTGAATCAATCCAACCAGAGACAATATTAAATTAACAACATACGGCGGCCATTGTAGGCAAAAGAAAAAAATAACAGAGCTTTCGGTAATAACCGAATGCGGATTATCGACTAATATTTTTGCAGGCCAATTATAAATCATGCTAATGATTTTTATTTGATGGCTTGTGTGATTAATGATTTCTTTTAAAGTTATACGGAGAATCGGCAAAACCTTTTACTATGAGTAACATGCAACAGTACGGAGCCGCAAAGAATCCGCCGTGGGCTCGCACCGCAGCGGCGCAAGCGATTCCAGGCATGCAGCAAACGCTGCTCGGTCAAAATAGCATGAGCGGTATGGCGCAACAGGGTATCGTTCAATACCAGCAGGCTCAGCCCGTCTTCCAAAGTAATATCATGCAGCAGCAGACTAACATGGCATTGTCACAAATGCAGCAAAGTAACGCGGGAATCGCGCAAGGATTAGCCAACCAACTTAACCAGGGACAAATGTTCCCGCAGGCGGGGGTGGTCCAATATCCTGCTCCTCGTGCGCTCAATCCCAACGCGTTTACCAATACCCAGCCTATGGGACACAGTCAGCAAGGGCAAGGGCAAGGGAACCCGTCAGCCAAACAGAGAGTTTTCACCGGCACCGTAACGAAAGCTCACAATGAATTCGGTTTCGTCGATGAAGACGTTTTCTACCAGATCAGCGCTTGTGTTAAAGGCTCCAACCCTGTTGTAGGAGACCGGGTTTTAGTGGAAGCTTCGTACAATCCGAATATGCCCTTCAAATGGTACGGAACACGTATTCAAGTATTACCAACTAACAAATCCACTCCTGCACGGCGAGAGTTGCCAAAGAATAAAAACTTCGCAGGTGGTGGAGGGGGCAGTGGTAACGGTGGAGGCTACAACGCTGTTCCGCCACCTGCAGATACTCAAAATGGGAATTTCAGCAATAATCAGAGCAACCGACAGCCTCGGGATCGTAAGTCTCTTCCCATAAGGAGAGAGGAAAGACCCCGCCAGAGAGATAGCCTGCCTAGTAGACAGGTAGCATCTTGACAAAATCATATTTCATGGTTATCATTTCACTTTCCTGAAAATATATATATATATATATGTTAAACATGAACTGTTGGTGTCGTCGAAAGTGACATTTCAGAATAAAGCATGGCCGCACACTAATACTAATGCAC
>JAGVSQ010012629.1:0-11523 GCA_022683975.1 Rhyacophila evoluta
AAAAAAAAAAAAAAATACCAAAGTAAACTGGAAGTTAGCCATACAAGGTGAAGTGTCATAAACTTTCTATGATGAATAAACTCACCCGGGTGTGTTGCGGAACTTTCATGACACTCTGAATTGTGCAAGCGAAATCATACTGCACACTTGGTTATGAACGCAAAAGCTTTCTCGGAAAATTGTACACGGCAGTCGTCGCATATCGAAGCCTCTTACTGCGCAAATTCACATCACAAACGAGACAAATAAGTTCACGTGAATGCACTTACATCCTCTTCTCTCGTCAGAGTAAAGCTTTGGAAAATTTGCACCTATGTGCATTTATATTTAGTGAATAAAGATGTGATCTCGACGTCTGGTGTATATTTACACACAAGTTCTTCAAAATAAATTACTTGCACGGTTAAAGTGAATTTTAAATAAACTGAATCAGTACTCGTTTTAAAACTTCTTCCGTCTTAAATTGAGTTTGAAGATATTTTAAATTAAAACTGTTAACATACGCAGAGAATGTAATGGTCAATTGTCCATTCATCTCAAGACGCAAATAATACTTACAATGATTCAGCACAATATTGTTTTTGTAAATTGCTATAATATTAAGCGGAAATAGAGTCAAACTTAAATCACGTTAATATTAAGAAAACAATTGGATTCGAACTCGTCACTTAAGACGCTCAAGCACAGGCGTATATATTTTGGTCTATAGGCCGAAAAGGAAGCGTTGTATAATTTTATTTTTATAAATACCGTTCCACTGCAATGATTTTTTTTAGCTAGAATGTGGAGTTATTAAATAATTCTTCATGGTAAAAAATAGATAATTCAAATATATACATTTTTCCATTGTGAATATTTATTTTGATACTGTTTTTCAAGATTTAGTTGTCAGAAAATTTCCCAATCCATTCAGAATTCAGCTCTGCATATTAAGATTATTTTAAATTATGCAGCTATGGTATTCAAACTTGCAACTGTTGTCTCTGAATAGCGTAAGCTAACTTCTTAACTAACAGGAAGAATTAAATGTGAAAGTAAACATATATGAAGGGTGTAGTTCACTTATTCCACTATGTAAAAATTTCAAAGAGGACAGATAACTGAATTTGTATTAAAGAAACATAATATAGTATGTTTTTCAATGTATATTTTTGTTTTCAATATTTTTGAAAATCGGTTTTTTTCTGCCGGTTTGTATGCTATACGGTTTTCATGTAGAAAAAAAACCGCATTTAATTTTTTTGCGTAGTGGAATAAGTTTATTTGAAAAATATACTCCTCGTATATTTTATTGAAATGTAAATGCAAAATCAAGATTATTAAAAACAATTTATTTGGAATTGTATTATTATTGGATGATTTTCAAATCAGCTTATTCGATAACTCCAAAAGTAATCAAAAACATTAAGAGTTTCATTCTGTTGATTTAGAAAATAATATTAACTGTCTAGAAAAAGCAATGGGGAGACAGTAAAGCTTATGGGATTTCTCGCTGCGGGGAAGTTTGCGCAATGTTTTCAAAGAGGTGGCAAAGGATACTTAAGAGCCATTTGTTCATAGTAAAGTTAAGTCAAACAAGTTGCATCTGTTTGACTCGTCTGCTCAACAACAAACATGGGACGCCCAAGCGCTCCGACGAATGGAAAAGAACAATATTTTTCTTAACGATTTGTTCCATTTTGTTTGTTCCCCTTTCACCTGTGCACTTAATGAAAAACAAGCGTCACTCTGCGGATTTTTCCAGCAATGCTGCGAGGGAAATGAATTAATACACTCGTGTAAAGAATTTAATTCAAAATACGCTCAGTCATACTCATTGCATTATTAAATTGAACATATTTTGGTTTCTGTGCTCTACGTATTGTAATAAATAAGTATTCATCAGTTTGCAATATATCCTAATACAACCACATTTTTTTTTTAAATATTTACGTTATCTTTATTTTATATCAATTATACTCTAACTGATTAATAGGACTAGGATCATTTAGGATTTTGTGTTGAAATTCGGCTTTCGAGTATTTAAAATTCAGATCAAGGTAGTAGAAAGTTACATTGTAAGCAGTTCATATGTGCATGTATAAATAAATATATTATGAAATGTAATTCTCAGGAATATCAAAATGAAAAAGAATGCTTCTGATTTGAAGATGAAGAATATTGAACTTAAAAGTGTAACGATGACCACTCGAGAAGTAGAGTATATGAATATCCGTGTTACAAAGACTTATTTTTTCAGAAATATTGGTTCATTAGTCAGCCAATTGCTTAAATCACTGATATCCTGTCTTGCTGTCTAGGATACGATATATCTTTCATCTGTAAAATTTAAATCAACAACCTTCGATTCCAAAGTGAACACGCTAACCTCTCAGCTACCGAAGGGACACACATATATAGTTTTTAAAATATACCAATAAAAGGTTCCGGTCTACAAAATAAGATGTTTTATTTTATGATGTATTAATCAATATAACTGTTTCTAACTTCCATTGCAACAAATATTGATCGCTACCACTATTTTCAAGTGACTGTAATGAGTACTGACTGTTAAATAATAATATAAAATCTCGTATCAGAAAATAAAAGCGGAAACAATGCTGCATCGACGATAAGCGGTACGAATCGTACGATACGGTAAAAATCCCCATCGAGGTGGAATTGAACATATTGCTCTCATTTGTAGGCTTTCGTGCAGGACATGATCGCTTGTACTTAATTAACGAGAATGTATTTTTTCGTCCAAATAGTAGTTGAGGACTTTAACTACGTCAGAACTTTATTACGAAGTAAATGTTATATTTTACGATGTAGGTGATATACTGTATATATAGGATTATTAAAAGATGATCGTATGAATAATAAACGTATGGTACTTGAACGCATAGCAGGTAATAATATATAGTTCTCTTCAAAGTGCAATGAGTGTCTTAGAAGCGGCTTCTTGAGACTTGTATCAGAATGTGCAAGATATTTTATTTATCTAAATTCTTTTAATAACGAGTCTTCATGATAAGAAATCTTGTTGTTCACCATAGGGTGCGCTTTTTTGTGTTAATAAAGCCTTTATCTATGTATATTGGGGTAGAGGATATTTATATTTGTATTGGGGTAGGATAAAAGATAAATAAAAAATTGACTTAGTAAAAATACGATTTTGTAAATTAATTTTTAAAAAAATCAACCGTATATTTTGTTTTGTTTGATAAATGATTTCATTATGCATATCTTAAAAGTTATAATTACAAAATGCTCGGTAAATACTGCGTCATGAGATAATAAGTAAATGACATTCACATTTTATTTGAAATTTCTGAACATGTAGTATTTAAAATTATATTAGAATAGTGAAATGATTTGTTCAAGAGCTCAGCTGTCACAAACTTTTTTACAATAGATATCGAAATCGAATAGTAACAAAGAAACAACGTTCGGCTTGTATGATTCAGGTAGGCGTGGTGGGAGGCACAGCTAGCTGGTGATGAATTCGTATAATTTCCCATCGCGAGGGAGGGATTTCCCGGCGAAGTGAGTTATTTATTCCCCGCAGAGTGCGCGCTCTGCTGCGCCACTGCCAACTAAAAGTAGGAAAAACGCGCGAAAACTTTCCCGCGCTCAATTTTATTTATTTCTCTAATAATAGGAAATAAAAATAAATAAACTACAGTATTGCCTGAATAAACAGACTTCAATGTTGGATATACCTTTGAAGGATTGTAATTTATTATTACCTCCTAAAAAATACAAACAAACATGAGATTTACTTCTTATGTTTTTAAAATTCAAAAATCTTAAATGTATGGTTTTATGTTACATAGATATTTTATATTATTTGTACTTATGCCAGAAAAAAGTAATTATTCTGTTACTGCTTTCAGCAATATAATTTCATGCCTGTATTTTTATAACCCTGTATGTTCATATTAATTGTAAATTCAATATGATCTTCCTTATCAAATAGTTCCTAATACTGCAAAGTTGTCAACTATCAAACAGTAACAAACTATCAGATAACATGTATATTTTATAAAAAAAACTATTTTCCATAATTTGATAATGCACCATTCAGTTGAATGAATATTTATTATATAATGCTGTAACGTATTTTTTATTAGTTGATTTGTTTGGTATTATCAAATATGTTTATTGTTGAAGGTCTTGAACATAGAATTTTTTATTAGAATATTTCAAATTCGTTCACAGGGACTTGAAACATATAAATACGAATCTTGATAAATAATGACATTATTTCATAATGATCAGCTTATCACTAAATTCATTTTAATATTACACTAATACACATCAATATTTTTAACTTTTGGCATCAAAGCATACACACGTGTGCACGTGTACATTATAGCACATGTTTTTGTCTGCACAGTCACGGATTTTAGTTTGTAATGTAAAAATATTTTCACATTATGAAATTGCATACGCCCCACTTTGGATACAGATTCGCTACAGCTTATATATTGCACATGTATTTCTAAGGTATCACCACTCAAAAATTGGTGTTCTTCAGCTACCACTCACTATACAAGAGTTTCGGAAATTTTCCTCTATCAATCATTAAAAATCTTCTAACTAAGCTTACTTGGGATACCGGGCAGATGATGGCATTGTCATTCTTTTCGACCCAAGCCTCGTTGCGAACGTATTTGATGATTACTGTGTGTTTTGAGTGTTGCCACTTACATAGATTATAAACTTTGAGTTTTTTGCATGGATTTTAGAGTTAAAATATTTTGTTGAAAAATTATGATGTAATAAATTTTATTTTGAGTTGTGTCAGTCTTTTACTGTACATAAAAGTTGTCACATCTCAAAAATGAAAATGGCTCAAGAATTGACATATTCAAAAATATTTTTTAATACATGCGTCTTAGTAAAAATAAAATAATATTTCGCATAGTACCATTTTTTAATGGGGTCATTTTATAAATACATGTGCAATATATAATAGAAAACAAGTTTGTAGTATTTAAAATTAACAATGATCGTGCATTTTATGTATTTGTATATCTAGCCTGGAGATATTGTTAGTAAAAGAATAAAGTTTTTTCACGTAATTTTTCACGAAAATTTATCAAGTGTCATAACTACAATACAGCTGCCGAGGCAGAAGACCGCTGTGCGACGTATTGTGATTAAGAACTGCTGACTGGCTTTGTTCTCTCTTGGGTTAGATTTATTTAATTTTAAATTATCCGACACAGCATGAGCGTATGTTTTATAAAGTAAAATTTACACAAATATATTTTTAAAGTTTATCATTCTGGTATCATATATTATATTACTTTCAACTAGGGCGTGCTATGGAAAATTGTTTTAAACTGAAAATCTATCAAAACTCTCACATAGCACTTAGGCTCATCGGGCCGTATAATCTGATCTTTTAATTAGCTCGTGGCAACGGATAAGAGCCGTGATAACTTGACATAGTAAGCAAAGTAACATATATGTCCGGTAATGACAAAGCAATACCTCATATACCACACGACAAAAAAATTACAGAAGATGAAAAAAACTGTCTTTCATCATTATTATTATATCAAACCCCATGTTTATTGTTTAGTACCTAATATTTTCTAATACTGACATTTAAAAAGATGCAAAGATTGATATTTACCAAAAAAGTTCTTTTTATCTATTCTATTTTCTTTCGTTGCTTTGCTATGGGCGATACTATATTTTCAGATAAAAATTTGAAAATTTAAATTAACCTCTAATGTAATAAATAACAAAAGGTGTCCAACGATCAACTTGAACATTGATATTAATTCTTAGGAATATTAATATGTAATGTATATTGTGAGCAAAAATTATAAGCCATTAGTTTTTTATTGAAATTAAAAGTTATATAAAATTTTGAATTAGATCATAATTTATAAGTAAGCTTTGTTTCTTTTGTCATTTTGATACACATGATGTTAGTTTACATATTAAATAATGATTGTAAAAATTATTTTTCAGAACTGTGTACAAAATTGATACAAATAAATCACCATCAAATGATAGTATACATTACTTATGCAACGTTTTTTAAGCAGGATTAGTTAAAAATTGTTTTTTAATTGATTTAATAACTGTTCAAAGTGCCTACTTATAATAAAACGTGTCGATTCATCACTTTATTGTGACGACTTATGGAACTGTAAGAAAATCAGATAGAAGAAATGACATTATGCAAGAATGACGTAGTATTTTTACTAAACAATAGAATCGCTAAAAATGGCAATTACTATGTCAATAAATATTGAGTTGACATACTCGTGTATTCACCTAAATGAGAATAATCAAGTGTGTATTAAGAAAAACTTGTTTTAATTAAATATTGCGATCCAAATTTACTATATTATAGTGTAGTGTATTTAAAGTTTGTCTGGATAGAAAGATTGATTTCAAATATTTTGAAAGGTAGAATGCTAAAAATAACAATTACGTTAGATAATATATTATACTATAATATATAGCAAATTTTATTTCAAGTTATATTACATAATATATTATATAATGTCTTTTAATTTTTGTACAAAATTCGTTTTGAATATTTTTTGATTACAGTTATCCATTATCTCCCGTTAAGTAAGCAGCCGGCCTAAAACGAGCTTTTTGAACTGTTGACCTCTATCTACAATATTAATTATAGTACGAGCTTTAAGATAAATTCATTAAATTAGTTTTAGATAGTATAACCTACACAAAATCACAATGAATTAATTAAATCCGTAAAGATTAAAGTTTCTAAAAATAATTTGTTTTAAAGTAGGCCACGTATTCCGCCTAACGAAAAGGTCAGCAAAAATAACAATTTGGTCGTTCATAATAATGTTTGAAAAAAAACTCCTGATTCGTTGTTTGCTAGTGGTGTTGAAAGCTTAGTATACTTCGTGAAATGAACAACAGTTTAAAGTAAAGTTTATGCATACTGAACTCTGATTATTTTTACAAAGCTTTAATATTAATATTAAAAATAAAAAAAATAAAATTGACGTAGACAATCCTAAACTTATATATCGATAATGATATGTCAATATGTTATAAGTTGAGATAAAATGCACAGTGATAATGTCTTTTTGTTTATTATTATCTGACTATTGCTTCTGTAAAAAATAAGTTGGTTTTTATTAATCAACAAACTAAAAGAAAAAATACTATTTTTATCTCTGAAATTAGAGCTATAAAGCTAGAGATATATTGCCAAATTACCATCGATATACAAGGTATGTTTTTATCAAATATCTGATGAAATACATAGCTTTACTACTGTTAGAAATATTTTCAAGCAGTACTATTTTGAAAACGTAACATTTTATCAGTGAATATTACTTATTGAAATCTCTGCATTTGCTCTAAGATATAAAATATACACCATCATACTGTATTTTCTTTGGGTTATATGTTTAATCTAATGCTAGCGTTTAAGTTAAAATATAGTTTAAGCTGTAAAGTAATCATTTTAAAAATAGGACATAATGCCAGATCGGTATCGATATAATAAAAATAATAACACTGTTTTACAGATTACTTGTAACACTTATTTTTTTATCTCAGTGTTCACTATAAATAAGGCATTTGTATCTTTACAGTGTAAAGATAATTTAGAGTCCGTAAATGAAACATGCCTGTATGTTTATAGATGAAACTTTCTTTGAATTTTAACGCAAACAATTGAATATCTAGTCTTGTATTTTTAAATTTCAGAAAATCCATATGAAAATATTTGAATTAAGCAAGATATTTCCAACATGTGGCACACGTGCTATGTATTATGTTTAATAATATGGTGATCGTGAAAACTTTATTGTTTATGTACACTGTAAAAACATTCCTCATTATTTATGATATTTTTTCTCTGATATCTATTACGATTTATAATCATATGTTAGAAAATAAATATGACGAGTAAACTATTTCAATACGATAACTTTTTACTAAGCATTTACAATGCTTAAGTTAATTTTGTACGCAATCCCTTTGATAACTAGATAAATGTCATCTTTTGGAGCATTCTAACATTCGAATATTATATAAATATTTATACATACAGAAATGTAATTGACTTACTACTGATTCGTGGCTTAAATAACATATGCTACAAACCTCGAACCCGTGTATTGAGATCTACAACAAAGATTATATATTATATATGTTTTAAGCGAATAGAATAAATAGATATTTCTATTCTATTTACCTAGTTAGAGCTATTCGCCATCATCCATAAGCCATAAAGGTGGTAAACTTCTTTGAAATAACTGTATCAGACATATTAAATTAATTTAAAAAGAAATAAGTTTTCAAACGTTTGATTTTTTGTTTGTTTTAATATCTGTATTATTAATTGTTTTCGTGGATATTGAATAGCATGAAATATTAATTCCATTAGGCGTTGATTATTAATCAATAATTTAAAGCTCACGCATCGTCGATGGAGGCTAGTAGCAATTACTTTAAATAATGTAAGTGCTCGCGTGAAAGCAGATTATACACATAGTATGCATTATGTAAACTGGTGTGTTCGGACAAGCATTTAATTATTAACCGACAAACACGCCCGTCGCCACAACAACATGCTTTGTAATTGATCTGTTTACAATGTTTTCGGTTATACTGTGTGGTTTTCAAATAACACGATTTACAGCAAATACATTGTTACATTTAATAAATGTAACGAATGGTAATATATTCAGTCATTGACGGTATCAACACTCGCCTCACTGTACCTTGAATTACGGATGGCTCCAAAGTCCAGTAAAAAACATATTTATAAATTCAAATTATACAAAATCTGTTAGATCAATTATTGCAATTGGCTATAAAAGTAATTTTTATCTGTATAAAAAATCAAATAATATAAAATCAGCAAAAATAATGGAATAATATAAAAGAAACTAAAGAGACGACATGTCCATGTGGATATCATTTACTGACTGATCTAACAGCTTTGAATACTATTCTTCTTCTATTCTAGTCGTATGGCATCATTCATATGAGTTATGGAAGCTATCGTTATTTTACCAACGTAATTTGTTGCACAACGACCCTAGATTCAATGCGAAATTATTATTTTTTTTCTTAATGATCAATATTTTTATTTTTTAATGACATTGTTTCATCAGGATTTTTATGCGAAGTGCATAAAGTATAAATATACCAAGAGACTTTAATATTAGATGCAAGACAATGTTCGTTAGGTTCTAAAGCTTTTATGTGATATCTGTGACTATCTGTGATAGAGTATAAATAAGCTTCGAACAAATAATATTTGGTTTTAATCCCGTAAAACGTATATTTATTAAAGATGTATTTATTTGAGCATCTTTCTGCTATGTTTAGATACGTCGTTATTTTGAGAACTAAAAAAACCAAAAAAGACATGTTAACTTTACAATTTATTAAATAAAGCCCAAATGTTTATTATCTTTCACTGAATCTAGCTCTTTTTATTTTATGGTAAATACTTTTTAAAAAATGATACTGATACAATATTTTGACATTTAGCAATGAATAAATGTGTATTAAGCATCACATGGTAGTTGTCGTTTTGTTTATTTAACTTTGAAAAATCTTAAATCAATAACTATGAACCAAATACCGGTGATCTAATCTACTCTTAGAATGTAAAATATAAAACCGCCACGTCACATTTTATTAATTTATCACTGACGTTTCACTTTTTATATTAGACATTTTCATTTACCCGCATCCCCTTCGAAATTCCAAAGCAAATTCTCTCGCTCTCCCCTTTAAAGCCACTTGTGATTTTACGCGTAATTTTTATTAATATCCCCAGCAATAATTCACTCTGACTCTCCCAAACCCCCTGACACTTTGTCCTGGTCTTGTCAGGTTGAAAAGAGGCGAAACAGTTAGCATTGTTATCGACACAGCGCCCCAGAGATGTTCCTTTAAGGACCATCACCGGCTCGCTGAAACCGATCCATTAAAAATATACTCATAATAATACATCAATGACTTAATACCAAACAATAGCCCATAAATTACTGTTAAAAACATTTTCAATAAGCTAAAACACTTTTTATCTTGCGAGTCATATATAATTATAGATGTTTTTTTTTATTATTATGTGAAAAAGTTTATGTAATTCGTATCAATTTGAATATGCCAAATACGGCTTATTTAAACAAGTTTTTAATTTATAATATTTCGATGCAAATATAATATTGATAAGAAGATGCAAAATATGACTTTTCTAGTTAATCATTAAATATAATTTATAGGTTAGATATTAAGAACGTGTGATATTAAAATAAGGCGATCCGTATATTATTCTAATAACTCTTTTAAACAATAAAACTACCAATATATGTAGTACAGGACCAAAGAGTTTTTTTATCATGATACTTAGTTTGTATATACATTTTAAACATAACATATTTCACACATGGAAGTTTACCAGTTTTAAATAATTCAGAATTTAAAATCAATTTGCATCAAGCACCATCAGTCGAAAATATTAATTATATATAAAATATAGCTGTAAAAACGTTAGAGAACATAATTTCCTACAGTAATTATTGCTCGACAATCAATTATTGCTCGACAATCAATAATTTTCCTACATTTTTGTATTCATCTTTATAAGAAAAATATACTGCCAGTTTATTAATATATATACAAATAACTGTTACTGGAACTATACGGTTTTTAGGGTATAATATAAGTATTCTCGTTTGTTAGCGGCAATGAACCATGCTCTATTGATGTTTAATTTAAAAATAAACTGAATGTTAGTTATTATTGATATTAAATCACTTTAATTGGTTTATCCATTAGCGAACCGCTTGATGAAAGGTATGTTGTATGTTATCAGTGTACGTTGTCTTTACGCCTTTACAAAAATACTACGCGACCGCTACAGCCTGAAACCGCAGGCATCTTTTTTCCCTAACAGCCACACGACAGACGCGAATTAATTTCAAGTTAGTGGCGCTGAGTTTTCGGGAAAGTTCGCTTCCGCGGAAACGATTAGTGGAAACTCATTTGCAATACATCCTTCCGGCCTGCTTTGTGGCAGCACCGTGTTTGAAAGAAGAAAGAAAGAATTATTTATCTTTGATTTTATTACGTTTTTAGCGCGGAAAATGTTTCGAACATTTTTTTATCATTAATATCATCGTCCAAAAAACGCAAAAAAATGTTCTTTTAAATCAGTACATTATGCAGTAACTAATGAATACAATTCTCAAATAAGCAAATTTGAATCTACATCCGTGTTATATATGTACTCATTCATACAAGTGTAAAATTTGTGTAATTACTAAATTAATAAATTTACACCTATTCGCAATGTTAATTTCAAGAATAAAAATGTAATAATTCTAACTTTTTAAAATGAAACTTTCTGTCATGTTTAAATAAATTGTCGTTCTTGTTTTATATATTTTATAATTAAAAATTAAATATCTTTTTTTTTTGCCACATTCGCTCCCAACATAGAGCATATAGATCTACACAGTTTGAAGATATCCACTCCGAAAGAGGAGTATATGGATCTCCGCA
>JAGVSQ010012631.1:0-11521 GCA_022683975.1 Rhyacophila evoluta
TCACGTATTACACGCGTTTTTTTACCATGTTCCTCCAAAATTAAAGCATATGTATTGTTTAGTCCGAAGTGAACGTCTACCCAAATGCATATATTATTCCATACGTGACTTGACAAATTATTTTTCGCGAAAAAAATTGTTCTTCAGACAACTGTTCAAACCAATCAGCTACTGTATTATATTTTAACATTTAAAAAAACCTGGCAATTGTGGAAATCGAACCCGATTCCCTCGATTTGCAAAGTACGCACGCTAAGCTCTACGATACGGGGGAGACAATCAATATACTAGAAAAATAACTAACAACATCACCACATCCATGCAAACTTGCGCAAGTATGCATGGACGATCATAAAAATACGCTAACCATATGCTAAAGAATTTACGATATTACAACACCGTTATTGTTTCTGTATTACGATCTCACAAGGCGAGCGATGAAGTAAAAAAAAAAAACTTCGAATTCAATTCAGACTTTAGTCCATCTAACATTGTTGGACTTACTAATTATTGATGAAATAAGTTTACTATTATTTTCATATCATTTAATATCATATCACAAACATTTATTAAATAATGAAAATATAAGTACCACTATTTCAATTTGATTTTTTATATGAACTATTATCTTTCAAAATCTACAGTGCTTTTTGTTGGTCAAATCGAGCATGTTAATATTAAGCAATAATAATAATTGAAGCATCACATATCAGTGAATAGTTTATTTTCTATTTAATTTTACGTCGGAAGATGGCTGGTCTTATAGCTTATATAAAATACACGTAGGATTATCTAAGATTAGTAGATGTTCTGTTTTCAGGGGATAAATAATGATCACACACAAATGATTGTACATGCTAATGCCTACTTCTCATTTGGCGATTTCGGCAAAGCGATTGTACTTGACCGATAAAAATTGAATGAAATCAACAGTGAGAACCTTCATTTCGACCGAATCGTTCAAGTTTTTAATAGTTTGAGCGATTCTTACTATTGAGTCACCACCTTAACTTGAACGTTTGTAGCTCCCATACAACGCTTAAAAATATGTGAATATTTTATGTTACCATTCAAGCATTATAAATATAGGATTTAGTTTAAGATTATAGTGGAATTGTAAAATATAACACGGCAGTTTGTCGTCGGAGCATGAATGCAAATGCAAATGCCTCGATTTACTTCCAGATGCCAATACTGATCTGCTAAGTAGAAACACAATATCTTGTATGTGATTCCCTATGTATATATTGTGTTTTTACTTAGCATTACAAAATAGAAGGTAGTGGTTTTTGCGGAAGAATTGCACTACTCAGTAACCGATGCCTAATCAGAGTAATCAACCATAAGACACTTAAAACTATAACTAACAAAAATATATATTCACCTAAATTTTAATTTATTCCAACTGTTCTAGAGCAAAAATTTGTCGAGAGCTTCATAAAATTAATTTAGGATCAAAACCTAAGTGCTTTTTATTTAAGAATATTTTACGAGCTTTTACTTATCAGCAGTGTTAACGGCATATAAAGCTTTCAAATAAGCACACACATAATAGCTATATGGATAACTCAAATATCATGATATACTTCTATTCTGTCGTTTATGACGAGTTATTATCAGAATTTCATATATTAAATACGTTCTTAAAACAACAATCAAGCTATAAAACAATACACCCAGCATTAGTAGATATCTCTTTGCCACACTCGCTACTTAACAATTTCAACGGGTTTGTATTATTCCGTACTTTATTGCAATAAAACAGTCAGTTGGCGTATGAAACGTTTAAGCTTAAGGACAGAGCAAACTAAAGCGGGTGACTACAAGCGAAAAACTTTTGTAAATATAACACCACTTTAATCTAACTATCGATCAAAAGTTGGTGCAATTATTTCTAGATGAGCTATTGCTAAATTAATAACGAATGAAAATAAGAGTGCTGCCATTTTTGAATCAGGATACATACATACTATGAGCATCTGGAAGTAAATTGAGTCATCTTCATTTATTAAGCGACGACGCACAGTTGTATTATATAAATATATATATTTTAATGCTGTTGTGATTTTTAAAATGTTCAACAGTAAAACTTTTAGACGAACGTTTATAAATATATCCAAGAAATATATTTTATTTGCTAGAAAAACAGTGACATAAAAGTAACTTCAGTGAAATTGAAAAATTTAGATAAGAGAAATTTTATATCATATCAAGCCGCTTTCGGCAAAAGATCATAGCCATAAAACTATATGCTGCTTACAATGTTTTGCTTTGTCGATTATTTGGCATAATTTAAAAAATAAGCAATACGATACAATGAAAAACACATATATACTTTGGTTGCAGCACTTTTTGCGATTGTTTGCCAGTCTATACGGATATTTATTTTGAACAGATTGAACAGAATAGAACAGAACAGAACAGAACAGCTTACGAACATTTGCCTAAAACAGCTCGATGATCGCATACTCCAGTTTTGCATACGATACTTGTTGAATATGTTTTTAATGTTTGTTATAACCATATGTATATCGTGTTGTTAATTAACTTATAATTTGTGATATTACAACATGTATAAAGTAAATAAATAAATAAATAGACTCTTATAACGAATAATGCTGAATCTCCATGACTGAAACAATAACTATATTTTTATTATAAAAAAATATCGCAAATAACTGAAGTAGTGGTGCTTTAGTACCCTATTATAAATTCTACCACAGGCTGTTCTTGGTTGCATTACGATACTGATTTTAAGGTTATATTCAATTTAAATAGTCTATGTTCGGACCGAATAATATTAATATATAGCATTACAAATTATAGAAGGATGGGATGGAAATATAACATAAAGATTAGACAATATAGCAATACTATGCTAAATTTTAGTTCGGTAAATTATGATAATTCTAAAAGCTAGTAACATGAATTGAAAAGTCTTTAAGTTTCAAGAGTTTAATATTGTTACAATTATGCTGAGTGTATGCTTATGGTGTCGCTTTGCATTGCCGCTTCGCTATCCGGTGTCCTTAATATAAGCGCGGGGAGACTGGGGTTCATTGAGCACCGAACGCCGCAATGTCATTACTTCGTCAGGAGCGATGCGGCCCGGCAATAATTTCGCCTCAAGGGAATGAACGAATGAGCCCCATAAATGCGACGCAGTGATTGAACACACGGCATTTCCATGAATATGCAAAAAAGCTCGCCTGCGATTTTTCATAAAAATCTAAGATTTGATTATGTATCTCACTCATAACTCACATCATCGCTGCTACCTCATTCACCTGATTGTAAAACGGAAATCATATACTTCTAAAAATTTCAGGAGATATTGTGCTTAAAAAAAATCTAAATATTTACAATTATCCAAAATTATGTTTATACAATTTAGGACCACACCTAGAACAATCGATATAAATGAAAGCTTTAGACTATGGAATATTCATATGGAACTCCACGGTGTGAAGATGTCCGCTCCGAAATTGGAATATATTAAATTTGTTTCCAGAATGTGAAGATATTTCTTGATAGATATTTTTTTTCGAGCATTGGTTCAACCCAATGGGAATTCTGGTATTTTTATTAAATTCTGAAGTTGTGGAATTTGAGCTCGCAACCTTTAGAGCACCTAGAAGACTAGACTCAGTATGACAATATAATTATTATTCGTCTGGTTCGATATGGATAAGTTTTTCAGGAAGAAAATAAATGGTTATGAATAACTGTAAAAGGGGAATATTATATCAGTGTTCCACACTTCTATGCCGGATACGTTATATAATGAGACATACGAGGGCGAAAGATAGTAGAGGACCTGTCTAAATTATGTATTTCCTCCTGTGAATTACGTTGAGAACTATCTGCGCTGACAGTTTAGTGTCCCTAAAGTAATTTCTGTACTTAACAATTATGTGTGATATTATTCCTGTAGTCAAATTTTATTCACAACTGAATTGGCTTCAAAATAAAGCAATCTGTCAAAAACAGACAGACATAAAAGACTATATCCATAAACTTGTATGCTGCTCTTAACTATTGAACAACAAGATTGGACTGAGAAAATGAAGCTATTTCGTATATTATTCATGGTACAAATGAAACTCGATATTGGTATTAACCGTAACTAGAACTTAAATCTTTATCTAGTCAATCATAGGGTTTATGGTGGAAATGTAATATTAGATGTTTAATTCGAATACAAATTCCTACATAATACAATAAAAAACACAGTTTTGCAGCTTTAAAAAAAAAATTATGACAAGCCAGAATTTTTTTTTCTCAGAGTGACTCAATATTAATCGAGCTCATTTAAATTAAATACCAAGCACACTCTACTGTACGCCAACTATCGTCGTATTAAGCTACTTCTGAGATACTTCTTACAATATTTGTTGTGCCTCGGTATACTCCTGCATAACGGGTGCGTAAATATGGCGTGTGCTGATTGAAAGATTTATTTATGAAATAAATAGTGCACTAAATGTAAACCAATCAAAAAAAAAACTTTTTATTCGAATATTTGACGATAATCAAAATACGAAGGAAAAATATTAACAAACAGTAAGAAAAACATATTGGTATTGCTTCTACATGCCTGATGTATGTTTTCATGTCAAATAAAAGTTTCCAACACAATAACAATCTTTGACGATAATCGAAAATCTATACAAATCCTTTACAGTTATTATCAATCAGTAACCATTTTACTATTTCTCTCTTGTCAGTAAATATTGATTAGATTAATATCACTTAATGGATTTAATTTTTTTTTCTATTCTTCATTCTGTGACACTAATTCCGCTAATCCACCATTTAATTCAGCATATTTCGCTGATACCATTAAATTCATTAAGTGTACCGTACATTAGTTTGCTTTCATTATAAAATCAATTACAAATCATAAATAATGATACAACTAGAGAGCATTATAATATTTCGGAAATTTTAATGTAGATAATGACAATGACCCATTAAACATTTTATGGCAACCGTAAATGTTTTATTGAGCATTTAAACTGAGCATAAAAAGACAATCGGTAAAAAAATGCCAAAACAATCTCCGTTAAAACTTACCCCACACGTTTATTTACCCCAATCTCCCCGAGGGGAAGTCTGACCAATCAAACTGTTTTATGCAGGGAATTTGATAGACAGTGAATGTACTCTCAGATAAAATATATTAAATGAACGCTATTCTAACAACACTTAAATTTTTATATTTAAAAAACAAATAATTAATTACAGCTAACGCGAATATTAGTAGATTTAAGAATTAGATTAGAAAAATGTATGACGCTTACAGAATTGTATACGATATCGTGGGTGTACTGTTCGATTGACTTGTGTGTTCTGCAGCGTTCAAGTTTTAAAAAATGTCTACTTATTTGACTTGTATGACGGACAGTTGTGGTTACAAAGGGAGTCCTTTGTTTATTGCAGGGGCTCTAAATCTGTAAATGCTTTTATTTATATATATGTATTTAATTTTAATAAATTATTTAGAATCCCAATTATATTTGAACTTGCTATTATATTTTCTAGTGATATAAAAAATATCCACACCAACCAATTTTCACTACCAAAAACACAAAATTACGATACACTAAATTAAATTTGTCACGACATATAAACATATTATATTACTTCAGTTTGCATTTTTTTTAATGGTGATTCGGCAGATTTTAATATTACCATAAACTGTTTTTATTTTTATGCCTTTAACATGGATATCCATAATTTGAAGACTCATTTTTGAAGATTGTTTTCCAGATTTTGGTTGTGAGCGTTTTTTTTAGATATCCAGTTATGTTTTTTCATTTTTTTTACATCTACAAATATTTGATCCGCAGTCTTTATTGTTAAGAAAAGCTCGCTCACCAACTCGGACACCAAGACGGTAGTCAAGCAGCTTGATATCCTTTCAATAATTATTACAAATATTTAATTGGTCGATGTCTACTTCGGTTGACATAAAATGATCATAGAAACAATACCATCAAATGATTCTTCACATTGTATAAATCCAAATCCTTTAAAATGGGCCAGCCCAAAAATGGTGCCAGCGATTTATAGAACGAGTAAATTTCTTCCGTATCATTTTCGAGTCAAAATCAGCCGACCTTTATAAAGAAAATAAAAAAAACTTAAACTGAAACAACATTGAAATATTATCATACAAAACGAAATAAAATGTTATATTTATTCTTCTGCTTATACTACGTTCACTCCTAAAGTGAAGCATATGGGTCTACGCATTGCGAAGATATCCACTTCGAAAGTGGAGTATATGGATCTTTGCAATGTAAACACGTCTTGACAGATTATTATTTCAAGAGAATTGTTTGTCAGACAATTACTCAACCCAATGGGCATCCAGTCTTACATTTTTAGATTTTCAAAATCCAAAAGATGGGGAATCGAATCGGCACTCTCCGGATTGCTAGGCGCGCACGCTACCATCTACGCTAACCGGGGCCATTCAGACACTACATACGGGCCAATCTAATATTTTTTCCGAGTGGTTAAACGCAAAAGAAATTTGTATTTAACAATAAATTTTCATTTAAAATAGTATACACTATTTTATTTCAGCTTAAATATTAGCAGTGTACAAAATTAGTTATAATAAAAATAAATAAAAAATATTTAAGCTCGAACCGCAGCTTGGGAATATCAGAAACGTATTAATAATATACGATAGTCTCTAGAACTTCAAACCATCGTAAAAATAATTACTACATGTATGAAAATAAGTCACGATTTTTCCTTAGGATATTTGAAAACCCACGCCTCATAGATATATTTCATATTGTATACTTAAACGCAGGCAAATGAAATGACATGCAGAATCAATGCTTTATTATGGTTTATACGTCAAAAGCGTTTGTCTTTTTTTATTTCTAGAACTGTCATAATAATGATTCAGATAATATAATTCAAGAGCGAAACAACTTTAAGGCCTGCTTTATCGAGCAAAATTCTGTGAGTGTCTCGCGTGTAGAAGTACCTCATGTATGTATAATATTAAAATTCATAATGTTATTTATAGCATTACATTATTAGTCGAATGAAATGAATATAAAGATAATTAAACGATAAATAAAGGTATCAACCAGCTTAATCCACCTTTATCTAATCGATTATGACTACACCAAATAAAATAAAGGTGTATTGAATGGAAAATTCTTTTATTATGAAGTTTTTGTTCTGCTTAAATTAAATGTATGTGATGAACAAACTCGGCTTAAGTATATTTATATCGCTATAGTATTAGACCGTGGATGAGATAGGTGACGCAGCAACGGAGCGACGGCGGCAAAACTACGGGAATAGAGATGCAAAATAGCTATAAGTTGGTGAGTGAGGAAGTGAACAAGTTGTTGTGACGACAGCGTGTTGACGAACTTTGCTTACTTGCTCACTCAACTATTTATAGCTATTTTGCATCTCTGTCACCATCGCTCTGCTATCTTGCCCACGGCCTTAGGCAAATAGAATGACGTTCAAAGCAATTTACCAATAAATGAATGCATCGCCTAACTTATTTCACATTTTATCTTTCTCATAATTCTGTCATAAGCATTTCGCTGAATAATAAAATATAATTGTATCGGTTAAAGAATTCCGTTATTTATCATGTCTCCTCTCCATATTTATCTTAAACTAAATTTGCCTGGTATAAATCCAAACTCACTTTTTATTCAATCAATTTTCTTCGCCTAGTTATTACAAGTATATTTCAACATTTGGCTGTATGCAATATTTAAAGTCTCTTGTTGAACATCAGTGATAATGTTAAAAGTTGAAAGTAAAATAACTAACCTAGAAATTACAGCCGAAGTGACTTTTGAGAATTTCACGTCACTGCTATTCACCGCTTAAAAGAAGTTCTTTCGATAGACACACACATGTATTTTCTGTTTTAGAGTACTACTAAATATACTTAACATGCAGTAATATGCTTTTTTAACAATGCTTGCTCCAAAAGTGGAGTATATGTATCTCCGCAATGTGAATACAATACATACATACTTGATAGATTATTTTTCACGAGAATCGCGTGTCAGACAGTTACAGAACCCAATAGGAATCGAATGGGAAGCGAACTCGCATAAGCTGGATGCTAGGCGCTCACGCTAACATCTACGCTACCGGAGAAACTTAAAATGGAATATTAAACGTCATGCTTTATTTTATAAATAGTGATTTGTTAGCATAATTAATTCTCAGAATTACGGACATTTTGTTCGCAAAATCGATTACTTTAAATTCACGGTTACATTGTATTAATACTATCCCTAAAATAGATTTGTAATGACTACGCGGCATTTTCAGTCTACGGTGAAATTGGATTATTCATAAAAGCTATTGGTTTGTATGTTAAAACACATACTATTTATACGGCATTAACCCTTTCTGCATTTCAATATTTAACGCAGTCATAAATAACAGAAAAAATAAAATAAATTTCATTAGTGATTTTAAATGCCAAACTTTAAATATATCATTATTTCTGAAGATAGCGAGAATGCTAACAATGATCGTTATGCGTATAGTTTTGTCACGCACAATGAACAAGAAACGAAAAGCTTAAAAATAATACAATTTTATTATTAAAAATAATTTTAAATTGTGGAATTTCTTGCTAATACGATTTTAAAATACACCTTGGCAGATAATTTTTTTGAACATTAGACAAAATATTTCAAATTATCATGACGCACTGAAAATAATTATATTAAGGTGACTGCACACGCTTGATCATTCTTGCACAAATAGGCATGTACAAGCATAAAAATAAATACAGTTTTCTCATCATATGGAAGCAATGTATTCCATTGAAAAGGCTGCATTTGGTTTTTAACAGCTTATAGTCATTACTTTTAAAAAGAAATCGCAGCGTCATACGATGAGCGTGATGATGTCTTCGCATAAATTGCTTGGCCAGATAAGTCTCTTTTTTTTTTTAATCAGTTTTTTATCATTCTATTTCTTTTAACTTCAGCACAATTGAGTACGTGGTAACATAAGTCTTAGTTAATTTATATTTACTCTGGGGAAATTCTCATCGAATAAAGTAGGTCGCTTTTCGTTATCAAAGTTCCAGAATATGCCTGATTAAGACCAAGTATAAGGACGGGGATAGTGGTCATATTAGATGGCTTAGAGTCCCAGATAATTTACATGGAATTGCAGTTTGCTCCAGCTATTTCTATTCGAATGGCGAGCTCGTTTTGCAATGTGCCTTATGACTCTGTTGTTTCATTGTCTCCTCCTTGCGTTCCTGACAAGATGGGTGATGAAGTTAAAGAGAGACATTGAATTCAGTTCAGACTTTAAATTCCTGTAATACTAAATAGAATTACTAATTATCGCTCAAACAGTTTAACCATTATCCTTATATTGCTTAATAATTTTACTACCAATATTTTTTAAGCAATGAAATTGTATACATTATAGATACTATAATTTTAATTTCGTTTTTTAATATAAAATATTAACTTTCAAAGCTTGCCGTCCTTTTTGCTGCTCAAATCAAAGCATGTTAATATTGCAATTATAATTGGGGCATCCGATATCAATGAATGGTTTATTTCTTAATTCATTTTACGTCAGTCAACAGTTTCACGTGGACTCGGCACTTTATGAGTTTATATCATTACTAAACAACTACACGATTACTTAGAATTAGTAGACGTCTCTTTTTCAGGAAAAAAAATAACGTCACACACAAATGCTTACACAAGCATGCTTGAGGGTGTGTAGCCACCTTTACAGGTAAAAATAAGCAAATACACCCTTAAAGAGGACTCTCAGTGTGGACAAAAAAGCGTCGCACTAAGCGAATCGTATAGAACATTTTTTACGATGTCTGCTCTGAAAGTGGAACGTATAATATTATTGATATTCCCTATAGTTTGAGTGGTGAGCGTATGCACTTTGGTGCTAGAAGTTGCAGGCATAAAGCCTCCGTTTGGATAAGAATTTTAAAAATATATCTGCCTAACGCTTTGAACAATTGGTTTATAACCAATTCTCGCGAATAAAATTTTCCAATTATCACAATTTAATCGACTTCGAAGAGGATAATGTAAAAAAAAAAAAAATCTTATGATATTGTGCAACATAATACTTGTAGCAGAATCAATAACATTCATAATAGTGGCTTATTTCCGGAAATTCCCGTTTTCCAGGAAGTTTTAGATTTTTTCCGGGAAAAAAGTACACACATAAAAAACACGTTGTATATGGCCATTTTGTACATTACTTAGTTTTTCATTATTCTATTCTCTATAAAAATTCTCGGAAATATGATTTCAATTTTCTCGTTTCCCGGGAACAAAAAGAAAAACGACAAATGTTTGTAACTTATTAATATGTACAGACTATTTAAAAAGTATTTATCCATAATAACTTTTATGAATACATCAGAAAGATGTATTTATGTTGGTGTATCTTCTTATACCATTACCGCTTCGAAATTTGAGCATATGAATCTCAACAATGTAAAAATTACCACCAAAAAAATGGATCTTCGAATTGCCAAGACCTGGGTGATAAATATTGTTCATGATAATTCACTGTCTCACAATCACAATCCATTGGATATTCAGTGCTTTGATATTATTTTTAATCCAGCAATCCCACAATCTCCGGCTCCAATGCGCGCACAGTAACCTCTTGGTTACCGAAAGAAATACAGCTGTTAAAATATACTGGCTTGTATTTGAAGCAGTTAAAGGGTTTATTCCACACATACGTATATTTATTATAATTATAGCATTCACATTATATGTAAACGTCTATATAGGCACCTCAATGATAAACATATTATTATACCTGTAATATTATATTTGTACGTAAGATGAGAGACGTGATTATTTTATGCTAAAATTTCCAGGCGTTTCCGTATGAAATAATATAACGTAACGCACGTATTATGTTTTATTATAATTAATTATAGTTCCGTATAATTTGCGTACGTCAAAAGTGTTATAAGAATTGCTACGTATGCAGTATATAATCAAATACAGCCGTATCGTATTTTTTGGAATTTGGTATTTTTAGGTTTTGAAACATTCTAAGCGTGTGATGAAAAATACGTTGGACATTATATCTATCTTTAAGTGGAGTTTGTTTTCATTAATAGTATCCAATATTTTTAGAGAATGCCCACTACGAAAGTGAAGTTACACATGGATCTCGACAGTGTAAATATGTCCGAATGCTCTCTTCTTCTTTTATATTCGATCCCTAAGTGAAGCATATGTACAGCACGTGCCGCTTCCAAGAACTCCTGTCGCCAGCCAGTATTCTTTCATCCTCCCAGATCATACCCTGCATCCCGTAATTCTGCTGAATACATTCTATAGATAGTATTTCGCGATATATTTAGAAGAATAGTCAGGTCGAATTCAGACTCTATTGAGGCATCCGCAATATGTGGCCGAGCCAGGTCCAGCATCACACCTTCACTTTGTCAGTGATAAGTGGCTTCTTATAATCTTCTCATCTCGAA
>JAGVSQ010012632.1:0-11520 GCA_022683975.1 Rhyacophila evoluta
TTTTGTCTCCCCGGTAGCGTAGCTGGTAGTGTGCGCGCCTAGAAATTCGCGGAGTGCGAGTTCGATTATCCATCTGTTGAATTTTAAGAATCCAAAAAAATGCAGGACTAGATGCCCATTTGGTTGAGACATTGTCTGACAGACAGTTTTCGTGGAAATTAATCTATTAAGACGTGTTCACCCTGCGAATATCCATATACTCTACTTTCAGAGTGGATTCTTCACTCTGTGTAGATCCACATGTTCCACTTTAGGAGCGAACATGGAACAAAAAAAATGAAAATCAGTATAAGCGTCAAAACTCGGATAATATGTCTATTTCACAACTCGATGCTTATGACTAAAAGCTTTATACTAGATTTTTAGAAGCTGGTTTTGTCATATACGTACAGTGAAGAATATAGTGCAGCAGATTCTAGTAGTGCTCGTATGAGATATATTATGTTTGGATTTGCAATAGATATTTACAGGTACTGCTGTAGCAATAATTCGTTAAGATTAAAACCATAAAAAAATCTTTGGGAAATCAAAGGAAGATTTAATATAAGCGTACGAGTCATGATTATAAAAAGATTATTGTATGCGCCCAGTCGTTTATATATATTTTTTTTGTACCCCCTGAGCAAGGAATCTTAGAACACCACTGGTGCTGTCCGTCGTATTCCTGGCGAATATCGGTGCATTTCAATCTATCACGCCGACGACGTAGCCAGCAAGAAACAACCGCATCGACGCATGCGCATTATAACCCATTTCAACTACATCCCAGTCGTAAATCATTATGATCTCTCGGGATCCATTGACGCCCACGAATGTGTCACAATGGGCTAGGTTTCTTTTTTTTACCATGCCCTCTCCACAAGTGGTACGTATCGATATCCACAGTGTGAAATTATACGAGTGTAAATAGATTATTTAGATCCCCACAATGCATTATATTGACATAGTTTTTCCAGTAAAATTCAGTTCGATTAAGTCAGACAATTACAATCTTTCAATTTTTGAAATTTCTTAGCAGCTCTGGGATTTTTAAAATTTAAATTTAAAATCATCAACAAGGGATTCTAAACGTATTAGTAATAATGATAAGCAAATTTCAAAGGGCTGTTCAATTCACAAATAAGCAAAATAAAAATATTTTTCTTGCAGTCCTTTATGAATATTTTTTTTCCTGTTTATGTAGTGTTAAAATAATCTGGAAATCAAATACACTGATTATCGACATGATTTATACCCCTTCTGTTATTAGTGGTATGCACTACCACTGAGTTATCCGACAATATTGCACAGCCAATCCAATCCGCGTGTAAGCTGGCTCTCATCACGAAGGATTATCGCGGCCGGGAATCGAACCCGGGACTAAGTTCACCTGCGTGCGCCTCAATACTCATATACTAAAGTACCACTCACATACTTGGAGATTTTATATGAGTGATCAACATCAATATTGTTCAATATAATATAAAGACTGCGTGCATATTATGTTATGGGATAAATTATAGAAAACATTTTTTTTAAATTACCTCAACTTTGGAAGCTTAGGTGTGATTGCTTTTAATATAAATATTGTATGTGCTTTTTTCTACAATAAAAAAAAATATTTTGACATTAAATTGATTGTTCTGATTTTTTCTATTCGTATTGTTATATTTTTACTAACTTTGGAGTATAATTTTATATTGAGAGTATATAATAATTAATTAATAACTTAAGAATAATTAATTTTGTTTTACTATTATTAATCATATTGAATGGTTAAGTTAGATCGAAAGCGTCTTTAAACTCACTGTATAAAATTAGCGAATTTTCATTTGGATTATTATTTGTGGTAATAGTCTCGCATTTCAGTATCTTCAGACAGTATATATATTATAATATACATCGTCACCATACTGGGAGAAGTTGCTAAGTAACGAAGTTCTGAAAAAACTACAAATGAAAAGTTTACCCTTAGAGTAGCTTAAGTCTCTAGCCTCGATATTTTGATGGGCATAAGTTGATCGTAACACGTATCATATGTTTGTTGAATTGTCCAAGAGGACCAAAAAATTTACTTCATTCCTTCATTCCTGTGTTCCTTCCGAAAGTTTATTTAATTTTCTTTAATGTCCTATTACTTCCTTTTTTAAAAGATTTTTTGGTCCTCCTGTATATGATACATGTTGTCAACTTATGGCCATCGATTTACTACTATTCGTAGCAGTATTTGCATGTACAATTATTATTATCTAATACGCCTTTTGTGATAATGGCTGAACGGTAATAGATATTTTTTGTTTGATTATCTTTTTTATCTGTTTCAATGATTGAATTGGTAAGCGCATATTATTCACGGCCAAAGAATCTAGAAATCACTATTTTTAATCATTTAAGAAGAGTTCCTACGATAGATAGACGGACACATGTGTTTTCTGTTTTATAGTATAGATACGATAATTTTGTTTATATTTTTTATTTTTATATTATATTTTCCTACTGCACGAGCGGTTAAATATATAAAAAAATAAAGATAAATGCAGTTAATGAAAAGCTTTGTATTATAGCTATGGCATCATAACCATCGATAGTCAGTGAGAACTTCCTATTTAGTAATGTGCAGTAAGTGAGGTTATTTTACTAGTATTACCTGTCGATATAGATACGGCTTCCCTTGTTTATCTCATTCGGAAAACGTAGCCAACAAATCGACAGGGTAGATGTAAATCTCTCCCACGCACTCAACAGAAAGTATTAGTTTCTATTATGTTTCGGCCGATGGTTTGCGTGTAATAGCAAACGCAAAGGAAGCCCAATCTGTGATCTGCAAGTCTGTTATAATAAAATGAAAAACCGCATCTTGCTGGTAATATCAACTCATCTCCAGTGGCGTAGGTAACTTTTTATTGTGTTATTAAATAAATATAAAATTTACAGCGTACAGCCGCTCAAATAAAGTTTTGATTCAAATGTAATTATCATAACAGACATAAGCTTTATTAATTAAGAATTCGATCATTTTTATCGTTTTACAATTATCAAAATGCAGGAAACTTGTATGTCCATTACCCTATCTCCATGTTATTTAGGAAGGTACATAATCTTCACTCCAGTATTTAATGTGAATATCATGATTTTTCGAACTCAATTTAGTAAGTACTTTGAAAAATTAATTCAAATGCTTAAATATTTTGATGTAAATAAAAAACATGGTATTTCTTTTCTAAATCTCTCCATTTTATGAGTGATTTAAGCAGTGTGAAGATGTCGAATGTATAAATGGAACATGTAATCTCTGAAATATGGAGACTTGTCTTAGAAGATTATATTTCACGAAAACTTGTACGATTTAAAAATCCTTTAAGTGCTGATAAACTTAAGCCCGTATGCTACACGTTACGTTTTTTTTTTTTCATTTTTGTCGATTGTATACAGAAATTTTGTATCCTTCGTCGGTGTTGTACGCCACTCCCGATGTATTATAGACAGGGCCGGCTGAAGAAAGTTCGCCGTCGTGTTTACCAGCGAGAGATTTTGTCGCGATAATCCGCGTTTATTATGACGTACGTATATTTTTTATTGGACATTGTATTATTTTGAAAGGGCCATTTTGGGGAAAGCCGCTGTCTTATGGAATATGAGTACGTCGATGTGTGTTGATGACCTCTTGCGAGATTGCGTATTAAAATTATTATAGGCATTCATAAAAAAATAGCGAGCTGCTAAGTTTTACGACCCAAGAAAGGAAAAGCCCTATCATGTTGCCTGGTAATAAACGATATTCAAGTACATACTAAATACGTATTATATCTTATTTAATACTAGATGTACCCGGCCACGCGTTGCTGTGACTCAGTCTGGTTAAAAATAATGGCGCTGTTTAAAGAGAAACATATTTTTACCTGTCACAGGTCTGATATAATATATAGAAATACGTTCAAATGAAACTTTGTGTCAGCATTTCAAAGCAATCGGTGAAGAACTTTCGGAGATTTAAGATTTTGAAAAGACAAACATTTACATGTTCATTTATATAGATATAAGTATTTTTTTGTCTCAATAAACAAACGTTTCTAAATATATAGAAGTACTTAATTATATCACCAATTACATTCAGCATATTTTCAAAGTGCAAAGTGTTCATGTTAAAATCGTAAGATTTTTTGTTTTTGTTTATGTTATATGGATCTCAAACTGTTGACAGTTTTTTAGCAGAATTGACTGTCATGCAGTCCTGTATCTTTGGATTATAGAAATATAGTGGGCTGTAGGAATCGAACTCACAATCTCCATTACCGAAGCAAGCACGTTAGCCTCTCCGCTACGGTGGAGAAAAACCGTAATAATAGTATTTCAATAGTTTATTTTTACTAATTAAACAACACCTGACGCCACGAATGGTAATGTTCTAATGCGAAGAACTTTGGTTTTTATAACAGTTGGTCTAAGTTGTATTAACATATTTGTTAAGTAATTTTTTTGTGAGTTGCATTTTTTATAATATTATTAAATAATATTCAAATACTATGAATATTACTGCGGGTTGTTTTCTATAAGACATCTCTGGTAAACGTTTAGCTATTTACCCAGTTTATTGACAATACTTTTGCCCTACCAATTACTTTCCAGTGTGAATTTTATTTAAGCTTTATAATATCTTGTTTTTCATTTTGAACGCATTATAGGCAGGCTCTTACATTAAATCGCTGTTCAAGTATACGGGTATATTGCAACAATAACAATTCATTTAGTAGACTTAGTTTCTTAAGTAATTGGATGTGTCTTGCATATTGGTTATAATAGATTGATTTGTTTTCATATGCATTTTAAGTATTTTTTAAGAAACGAAACTTCATCCAATGATTCCTTAGCGTTTAACGTTTCAACCAACGTGTAATTATTGAAAATGCATTCTTCAATACGCAGTTTATTGAAAATCAATTTGATCATATTAACTCGAGTCATATTTATAAAATTAGAAGAAAAGAAGTGATACAAATAAAAGTTTTAATTTGTTTTGAAATTTCTCGAAGCAAAAATTATTATCTGTATTGTGAAATCAGTTTATACGATATATTATATAAAGGTACATTTTTAAACTTTGCCCGCTTCGAAGGTAGAGCATATGGAACTATACAGTTTGAAAATGTCCGGATGTCTGGATATGGATTTTTGTAAAGTGAAGACATGCGTTGATAGATTATTTTTCACGAGAATTGACTGATTATTGAATCTGAGAGACTGGAATCCAGTCCAGCATGTAGAAATAGAACCAGCATTCCCCGTATTGTAAGGCGCGCATTCTAACTTCTACACTTCCGGGGAGATAAACCTATTTGCCATTTTAAGCACGTTAATTATGTGAATACTCTTAATAATTTTACTAAATTACCAACGCTGTAAAAATTACTAACGTTGATAAAAGTAAATTGAAAAACGATGAAATAATTGCATGCTTAGATTGTTGGTTTTTTCGTATTTGAGATTAAAAATATATTTAATATAACTGTTAGTATATATTATTTAGTGGCCTCCAACGCCGATAGGATGAGCGTGCGTCTTATGAAAAGTTCGGCACTGAAAATTACGGAGAATACTCCTGAAGCTGCATTAATAAATAACAGATCTTTAATATTTATTTGAATGGAAAACATGCATACAGAGTTTGCTGAGCAATGGATTGATGATAAATCCTGATAAAAAACAATCAACTGAGATAAATTTTGGAGATGCATTTGAAAATTTCAATCAATCCGATGATTTGAACTGAAATAGTTAAATATAGTGAAAAGAAATCATTTAATGCTTTTTAGAAACGCTTTAAATAGTGTATCAAATGTGTTCTTATCCACAGAAAAATATGTTCGTTTTTTATTTATAAAATTTAGAAATACATTTAACTTGTTCATATGTACTATGTAATTTGTTGTCCGGCTAATTTAACCCCGCTAAATCGACACGATAAATCTTCACACTGTGGAGATTCATGTACTTTGGTGCTGATATGGTGAAAAACAATTTTTAAACATTATAACTTATGTTTATAATTATAACCTGTCCAAAATGACCCCAAATGTTAAATTTGTCGCCTTTTCATAATTGACCTCAACTTTGCTTTAGCAAATAAAAATATATATATTCTGATTTTGCCACAAATAAAATAAATGGCAGCAAATTTAAAATGCTAGCTGACTTTGAAAAATTATGCATAGTTCGATTGTTTAAAATATTAGTTTTCGAAGCGAAGAACTTTATAAGCATATTTGAATGAGTAAATTGTATTGTTGGTATTATTTTAATCTAAAGTTGTTATTGCTAATATTGATATGATAACAATAACAACTTAAAAATTTAACATAGTTGAATTGACAATGTATATATGTGCCAGTGTAACTAACGACAGATAATAGCTGATGCTACGACCGACGCCCTTCCACATACCGACGCCTCACCTAGCATTGCAATAAGCCACGGCACTATCGTAGATTCCGCAGAGCCTCTCGGTATGTCGCCATCGCGAGTCAGCGCCCCCCTCTCTCTTGCCACCCCGCCGATTTCCACGCAGGCTCTGCGGTGGGCGTGGCCCCCTCTCCGCGAGGGCGGAGGCTCTATCTGCTACCCGCCTCGCTTCGATCAACGAGTTTTGTTTGCGAACGTTTTCTTGACTGCGACTGAGGATGGAATCGGAGACATGACACTCAATATTAATAACAAAATGCCGTTGCAACATGGTTTTATTATCGGACTTTGATTAATGCGTTTCGATATTCATATTGGCTGAAACAAACATTTTGATGAAGTTAATTCTGATAGAGAAGTCAACTTAAAAAAACTGTGTACATATTTATTTATAAAACAGTAATGAACTATGCATTTTATTCTATAAAAAAGATTTGGATGTCTATTTCAAATAAAAAGGATATTACACATTACAGTTTATGCATACATATGCATTTCTTTATAATTTAGTTTCTTTATTTTTTAAATATGCAGAGAACATTACAGATTACAAAATTAAGGCATCCGTAACATGTTATATGAATATTTTTCTTTAAAAAGAATAAATTTAACATATATATAAAAAAAACAAAGAAATTGAAAGTAAACAGTAAACTAAGCCAAAGAGAGATTTTAAGAAGGAAGAGAAAATTAGTATACTGAAAGATTTGGATAGATTTAAAAAATAACATTGATGAACGCCTGCGGTATTTATGATAAATAAATTATTAAATTCGGATATAAACGATTTATGTATTCATTAATTAGAATATTATACACACGGTTAGTTTTCTTAAATTTTTATATCATAAATTGTCTCTAAATTATAAAAATCTATGTTTTTTTAATTAATCTTTATGATTAATTAATTGAATGTTCTACAATCTACGTTACTGCTGTAATTGGTGTATATGTATAGTACAAAACTATTGTTACATTGAATGAATATTATGCAAAATGATTTTATTACCGTGTGTATAACTTTTCATTTAGATAATTTAATATATTGTATACAATTCTGCAAATAATTTAACAGTTTTCCATTGAATGTACAGTGATGTATTATATGTAGAAGGACCAATATTGTCCTCTTTATAATCTATGGGTACCACCTGAGCGAGGAACTCACGTGGTGTCCGCGAACTGCCAATTAATTGCTCTCCATGTTGGCGACACTTGTTTATCTCGTCGACAACTCTCGCTCGCGAATGGCAATATTATTCTTTCGTAGATTTATCTGCGATGTCCTTTATTTATGGATTCCCCGTTCATGACTTGGGATGCATGTGCAATATTCGCCTCGAAAGGGACACGAGCCTAGCAATTAGAGACCGTAGGGAAACATATTTTATACCTATGAAGAGTTAGTTCATTCACGATACGAATACCACGTTTGCAATAGTTTTATTGTGAAATAATATACAGTTTCCGCTTTAAGATGTAGCATGTAAACCTTTGAATTCACTGATTGAGCCCAATTTTTACTAGCAATGTCTTATCCGTACAACACCCGGTCGGTCCTTACCAACGTATCTCAGAGCTCTAATATCGGGAAGGAGATCAATTTTATTCGACTTGAAATCCATTAGAATTAAAGTGAACCATCCAATATTTATAGTAGGAAGTAATATCAAGTCATGAAACTTTGTTTTGTAAGGAGCAAGCATACTGAAGAAAATAATACATATTTAAAGAACTATCAAGTTAGTTATGTGTGAAAAAATTAATAAAATTCACCTTTGTGAAAATTGAGTTGAATGATCTCATGGGTTCTCAGAATTTCTTCCTGGGCATTTTCATAGGATGTGATTGTCGTTCTTTTTTATGCAGCCGTAAGGTTAAATTGATTATTTCACAAGACCATGGCCTGATATAAATTATCCACTAATTATGTTTTGAAAGCGAAAACATATTCAGATAAACTTCAAATTATGATATCAAATAGGATAAATATGGTTAGTTATTTCGCTGAAAAATACATCGAAACAGTTTTGAGCAAGTTGTTTTTTTGTCAAATGTAAATGAACGAACTTTGAACTTATAAAAAAACGTTGTGATGCATACATAGTACAGTGTCTCTTAACCTACGTTTATTCGGAACACTAACTAGTATTTGAAAATTTGTATTCAGTTTTATTGTGTAGGGATTTAGAAAATTACTCTTAAATAAATTAAATAAAATAATTTTAACTTATATAAAAAGTGAAAAACGCAAATGAAGTGAATTGGTAATATAAGAGAAACTTACAATTTCAGGCGCGTTAATTAATATGAAGATGTGCCATCATATTATATATATACTGAAAAATGTGTTGTAATTTTTACTGTGTGATATTTTTTTTACAATTCTCTTTTTTGAAAACTGTCATTTAATATAATGGATATTATAAAATATCGTCTCCTCGGTATCCGAGTGCGCGCTGGACCCTCAGATTGCACCAAATCCAAAAATGCAGGACTGGATTTCCATTAGGCTTAGAAATTGCCCGATAACCAATTTTCGTGAAAAATAATCCGTCACGATATATCTTCACATTGCGGAGATCCATATGTACACTTTACTTTCGGATCGGACATCTTCACACTCCATATGCGCCGCTTTCAGAGCTCTCATGGTATAATCATATGAATATACAATTCATATTTTGAAAAAATATGCAAACTAATATTTTTACTGTTATTTTCATAACATATAAACTGTGTGGACTTATTTGTAAAATCTTATTTTATAATTTTATTGAACTATAATTTATTTATGTTAGATTAGTTTTCTCCATAACTATTGCGTTGGCATCTTGGCGTATTAGTAATATTAAAAATGGTAATATAACGAAAATAGTTGCCAAGAAAACTTATCAACATCTATTAAAATAACTTCATAGCAACGATTGTAGTTTAAGACCATAGATATATTGGTATGCCTATTTTTTATTATAGGGAGGTATTCCATTACTCCAAAAAAAGTTTAATATCACTGCACTAGTAAAACGATTAAAATTTATAAGGTAATTTATAGATAAAGTTACATAAATTATAGGTTTGACATACAAACAAAAATTTTATCTAATAAAGTCAATTTTTGATTAATATAATGTGATTCGAAAAGTGATTATTAAAAATATCGCCTGCGAGTAAACATGTTTTTGTGGGAGACTTTCAAAATTACGATAGTAATCTTATTATGTATATGTTAAAGAGATTTAAAAATACAGATAGACTAGGCAATATTTCATTGGTGTAAAGATGTTTATTAATATGGCTAATTGAATACAAAGGTGAACTGTCATTTACGCTTAAACACGAAACTCTTGGATTTTTATAGGACGCAAGTAACATAGCCGATTCGTTTTCGTAGTTAATATTTAATCGATAATTTTATTAATCTAAAATAATTTAAAACAATAACGTAGTTGATATTAAAATGGAGTGTTCCATGTATACGTAACGCATATTTTAATATTACTTTATTTGGTAGTGAAGCTTCGCATTAGACAATTTTTGTCCTCGCCCTTTCAGTCACTATGATGAATTAGTCGATTACAAACTTATCCGATTTCATACGAATTTTATCGATGGTTATTTAAGTGATTTTTTTAACTTCATCAAACAATCTAACAGCTTTTAATGAATTTAAATAGAGCATTAATTATGTTATAAATTGTCAACATGGAAACGAATTTGTTTGTATTATTCCAGTTATAAGCTAATATTGTGAATAATGTTTATTTTTAATAGAAAGTTAAAAAATAGAACATCTATGAAGGTTTATAGCAAACCGCCTTATATAAGATGGGCATGCAAAGTAGATGGCGTAGAGTATTAGTTCACGAAAAAGTTTTTGACAAATTTAGGTGATTTATCTAAAAATATTTCTTTAATTTAGTTGACTGATATATTATGTATTATCAAGTAAAATCATTGAAATTATAGTCATTGTGGTGAGGATCGATTGTGAGCGAAATGGGAAGAGATAGTTAAAGGGTATGAAGTATTTAAATGAAAACTAGAGTATGATACCCAGTATTTATTGTTTTATTAACTGTTTGGTTGATACTTATCATTTATCGTTTATTTGCCTTTCTAGATCGATATTAAATACTTTGAAATTATGTACAATTTTAAACGTTTGATGTTTAAAGTCTTGCGAATGTGATCATAAAGTTGTAATTTTCACACTGGTGATATTTATATGTTCCACTTTTTTAGTGGATATAATTTGTTGTCTGCAACCATTGTTCATTTTGTTAGTGTGCAAACTAGAATGGTACGTGTAATTAAATACTAGAGAATGAGATTTATTTGTTTTGTTAAATAAAATCAATGGTCCCAATTGAGTTTGCTGCACTCACGAAACATTCACGTTGTAAATACAATCAAGAGAAGGCAGTGCCGTAAATTAAAGTGATATCAAACCGCAACGAGTGTGAAGCATTGCCTTTCTTAACTCGTGATTAGGCGCGCAGAGAGCTTAGCGGGAAAAATAGAAAAGCCAATCCAATGTGGAGGTGGTGGTCGGCCGTTTGGTAGTGTTGTGGCCTGCGACACCTTTGGCAGTTCTCGCCACCTCTTCCCGCGCATTTACTCCTGCTATCTGGCACTCGGGATCTGCTTGAAATGCGGAGTAATTTGTTTCTCCGCCTTATATTTCTGCGATCCGGGTGTCGTACCGGATTTATTTTTCAACACCATGCAACGCTCTTTATCTCATCTTGTGTTCAACACACAACACTTCGAGCTGTGGTGCTGGGCCAACTGTTACTGATGCTTTTGGACAGGGGTGCCACTCGAATCGAACTAATAAATTTCGTCCAATATTTTTCCCAATTAAAATTGAATATATTAATTGAATATCCTGGAATAGGATAGTCTACTATCACTAGGCATTACGATTACATTCCTTTCTTTTAAAATCTCTCTTTACTTTGATATGATTTTTAAATATATATATATTTAATGATATTTTTTTTGTTATTTATATGATGCCTTCTAGTAAAAATGTTTAAACGTTATATTGCAAAATGTTATCTCCCCGATAGCGTAAGGGTT